>ML820430.1:78688-104710 GCA_009831015.1 Picea engelmannii | reverse complement strand
CTTAAACCACTTTGATTACTTTGACCTTTGGGGGCTTCTAGATGACATATGAGGGTCCTCCAACTTCGTAAGGCCATAACTCTCAAACTGTGAGGAGTTATGTGGCATTCTACATACCACCAAAAATGGAATGACATGTACCATCCATATATAATAGTATTATCTGAAAATATATCATAACTCATATCGTTACCCATCAAACAAACTTGGGTCCATTACCCAAACCTGGGGTCTCCAACTTCTCATGGCCATAACTCTCTAATTGTGAGGAATTATGTGACGTTCCACATACCACTGAAAATGACATGACAAGAAATATCCATCTAGGATATGTTCCTTGACAAATTCACTTTTATTCATATCATTATTCCATATTTAAGCATGGGTTCTCTTGCTCCACAAAGCGTCTTCCCGTGAGGGCTTTCACCATAAGTGGATCACTTTGGAGTTCATCCATATTTACTTCTTATCAACAATGACAAAACAATAATGAGTCATATTTACATCAAACAATATTGGGTCCATTACCCAAACCTTTGTGCTATAGGTCTTTCTTCAAGGGTTGACATCAATGAAAACCAACCTTAATCAACATAGCTGGCATAAAGTTGAAAGAATTCAAACACTCCCAGCTAGCCCCCCAGTTAGCATTGTTCATATGTGAGCGTTCCACATCCAAAATATATATTTCAAGTTGTATTATTATGTATTATTTGTTGGTTATTGTTTGTTTTGATCACTAATCAAATTTGAAGGGTTGGTTTTAATTTCAGTTGGAAGGGTATATATTCATGCAACTCTTCAATGATGAAAAATTTCTAAAAAAAGAAAGTTTTAATTGACAATAATAAATTAATTACACACTTCATAAAAAAAAATGTATTAAATACAATATTACATCTCCAATCAAATTTATGTGAGAAATTAGAAAATCCAAAATGTCACCTTAACATTGACAAAACACCTTAACATTCTCAAATAACATACTCAAATATTCAAAGATAATAAGTGTAATTGTAAAAGAAACTTTTACAAATTTAAAGATATTTCTAAATATTTCGTTTGTTACAATAGAGAAAATTGTAAGAGCTTGTTCATTTAATGAAATATTTACATATTGTAATATTTATGCAACATCTTTGCGTCGTTCTATTGAGTTTATTTTTATTAGCTATTTATCTGCATGAATGTTATTTCTAGTAACTGATGAGAAAATAGTTTAAAACTAGTGGGATGTGAGGCAAAATTTTAGGTCTGTAAATCCAAGGATTGGTGTATGTGACCGTAGGTCATTCCCTGTTATTCTAGTTATTTTCTCTAAGTTAAAGAAATTTGCTAGATGGATCCCTCATTGGATAGAGTCCACTTTACATAAGTTTCTACTTCAGTAGATAATGTTCCCATTGCATCTATAACATAATGACGAGCTTCATCAACACTTTCATGAACAATTTCTGACATAAGTTTAGTCTCCATTCATGAGTCTAATTCTTCATAACACTAGGAACTCCCCCCTATCTATCCACAAGATGTTTAAAAATTAAAGTGGTGGAATTACTTGTCTTAGTCATTCATCAAATTCCATTCTATTGACATTCTATTCTTTTCCCATTAAGATCCAATAAATATTACCTTAATAGATATAGATCTAATTGACTGGGCAAAAAATCAGGATATTCTTATGCTCACATAGGTGCAATCAAATTTGGCATAAACCCTTTGGTCAAACCATACCTTCCAGTAACTTCCTTAGTCTGTGTTGTTTATATCATACATAATAAATTCTCCAATGCTTTAGTCATTGGATTCTCTGCACCTCTTTTTGATGGCCCCACTTTTGCTATTGTTTATCTAAAATACTTTGTTTCCCTTTATGATCCTTACATATACGAATTATTAAAAGATTATATTATCTCATGTAGTTTTGATATGTCAGTAAATCCTTGGATCATCCATCTCAAGTCCCTCTTGGTTATTCATTTTGGCAATAATACTTTTCCTCCTTTACAAAAAAATTTCCAAAAAACTTCGTGCTTGCACAACATGGTGGAAAAGGAAAAATCCAAGCAAGCTCAACCTATTATTTTTTATTAGACTGGGATAGAATATCCTATTGTCTGGGAAAATAAGTATGACAATTTCAAAACCCAAATGATTTCCCATGCAAAAGACTTCACAAGAAAACAAGTTCCTTTGTCTACAATACACAAATCCTTGTCTTCAAGACTCCCATAACTAAATCCCCTTGCATCTAAGATGAAACACACATGTAAACATATTGCTATATATTTTTCATCAAGTATGTCAAATTCACACAATCATATAGGGAAGTACCTTGAATGCCCAACTTGCCAAGAAAAAATTAATAATCTACAAGGCCACAAATCTTTGAAAGCATAAGTCCCGAGTGATGATATTTTCATGATGTCACTTCCTAGAGAAGGTATAGGAAATATAAAAGGGTTTCCAACTCGAGAAGAAACCTATCTCCCAGGAAGGAACCTCCCATCCATTCCATTCAAACAATACTCTGATGATCTCAAAACTAAAAGAGAATATTTACTAGTGAGATGTTCAACAATATATGATTCTATATATGATTAATGCAAGCTTTTGAACTATGCAAATTCTCAAGCTCAATTGACAGGAAATAATGTAGATGACTTCCATAGAGAATTACTCGAAGTAAGAAAAGATGCAAAGTCACATAAAGAAGAAATTAGAATCATCTCTGAGAAGATAGAGATTCTCACACATGTCATAACAGATACCTCAGAGTTAAAAAATTCTATGGCCAAAGTAGAAGCTCATCTTGATCTCCTAGACACATTATTGTATAAAATTGATGAGGTTAGGAAAAGATCTCAGAAGCCTATTAGAAATCCCAAAATTGTATAGTCTGATATCTTCAGATATAGAGAATATGCTAAGAAGCATAAAAGAAACAAATCCTTTCGAATGTTTCAAGCAGAAGATCTGAGACTAGAATGGGATTTTGGGGAATTTGACAGAACTCTTCAAAACATTGAAAAATAAGTTTTTGTTATAAAAACATGGCCTCATCCATTGAAAAAGAAAGAGAAATATATCCAGATGATGACTGTCAAATTTGAACAAGGAGATATCCCCATGCCATTGTTCATCCAAGAAACATAATATGTCTTCTTTCAACATTCATGGGATGAACAAAATAATCTCTTCAATGTCTGATCACCCAGTGATAAATTTTAGTTGTCAGTTAAGGGATGAAACAAAAGATGCAATCCATTTATTGATAAACTTGACCACTACCAAAAATTCATAAGATGCAACCTTGACACCAAGATATATGTGTTATGAGGAAAATCTCTCTATGGCTAGGGTAAACAATAACAAATGGAAGTGACTGCAGAAATCAACTCTCTTCTCAAGTATGTTATGAAAACAAATATGCTAGAAAGACAAGATAAAGGGCCTACCTTGTCCAGACATTCGATGAAGTCCATTGTTGAGCAATTGACCAAAATAAATATGCCTGCAACCAGTCCTCAATGACTAAGAAAAACAGGCATGTGGTGATATTATATGATGTTAGCACATTCAATAGCATAATCCATTAATAAACATGAAAAATATGCCCATGGAATAATAATTCGAATATTTGAAAGATATCAATTGGATGGGAAAAGATTATTTCTATTAATATATGATCAACAGAAGTGAAAATGTTACAGACTTCCGTGTTGGCACGGTTCGGAACCGAGAAACTAAGTTCCTTCCAACTTTGCCTCTATCACATCAATCCTCCACCAAAGACAAGCTCATAAGAGAGAAACAATGAGGTTCTCAATCAATAAGGGAAGAGCTTGGGGGATGAACAATGTGTTCAGTCTTAAAGGACAAAGGGATGCAGACTCAATATGAAGTAAATAATTCCTCCAAAGTAACTTTGCTCTCAAAGTTGAACTCTTTCTCTTCTTTCCATAGCCTGAAATTGGCCCATTTATAGCCTTCAAAATGGAACTGAAGGGCCGATTCAGAACTTTTCCAGTTTATGGAAGGCCAAGGATCATAGATCTCCTGTCATGACATGGAAACCAGACATTAATTTTCATTTTCTGGCACAAATCCTGATGTACGCATGCTGTAGTGGAGTAGCCTGCGTATACACATGTTGTATAGTAGTCAAGATGCTACATGTGGAATAATATGTATTTTTGGCTTTGGATTTTACAAACGGGGATGATAAGTCTGCATGGGGAAATGGAAAAAGGCCTTCTATGAAAGATTGCATAGGGTGAGACAAATCTTGCTATAACATATGCCCCCTAATGTGTGAGATCAGAGGAGTATCTGAAATGGATGAAATACATTATAAACAACCCATAAGTGGAGTGATGGGGAACCAATTGGACGAACTAGTTGCTTATTACATTATGCACTGACTTTGCATACATGGATGCCAGTAAAATTACACTGTAGAACCATGTGAAAAGATACCAAAAACGTGTCTATGGACATGAATAGGCAAATGCAAATGTAGTTACATGCCAATAGTTGTCATAGTAATGAACAAGGCCCAGTAGAACCAATCTCAAAACCATTCTGAAGATATCTGTATACAATGGGGTACAATCTGATCTCCCATGATCACTAAAGTCATATAGGTGCTGGTCCAATGAAAAGGAAACAACAACTTAGGAAAGATGTGACCACATATTGATGTCTTCAAGTCTTCTACAAAATCATCTAAGGGTGCAATTATACATCATGTGAATAAAGGAGTTGAGTTCCAACAGAATGAGACATCATTTGATTACTGGTCATTAAGGTATACCGCTAACAAACGCGAGACAATCTACCGATAACGAAAGTAGGTATCAAGGCACCAAGTATATTCTTACAAGTGTGAATAAAGGAGTCAGTGTCAAACACCTAAATAATCCATCTATCATGAGACATTGATGTATTCCCAACTGTCGATGGTGAGAGAGCCTACCACTAATGACTACAAGCCTCAAGGTACTCATAAGACTCTAGGTTTCATTTACAGAATAAATGGGCTGAGGTCGATGGAAGGAGACCCACTGAAAGGAGAGCATTAAGGCATCTCTCATCATCCAGCATGAGGTACAAATCATGAGATTCGTGATTTTGTGGAAATCTAACGAAAAACATGTTCATGAACCAATGACCCTGTGCGTCTTTCACGTGTGCCAAGTGAAAGAGGTACACGAAAAATATCCTCTGAATAACAGCCAATGATGAAAACTGCTGACAAAGGTGAGGAAACCACCAATAAGGCTAATGGAATCCAAGACACTGCATGAATACCAATGTGTGAATAGATGTCTTGCCGTCGAACACAAAGGAAACCACCTAGTCAATGACCAATGATGAAGTGTCGATTGTTGGGTTCAAGTTTCCTACCAATGATGAAATTAGGGCCAGGGTGCATGATAGGAATACAATATCATGTGATTCCAAGACAAACTGAGGGTATGGTCGACATGAAAAGTCAAGAGTTCTGAGAAGTGGTCGACATAAGTTGATAGACTTCCTTTGAACCAGAGCATGAGACATATGGAGGACTCCGACAGCATAGACCCAATGATGAAATCATGAGATGCAAGAGGCATCAATGAAACTCTCTATAGGGATTGGAAGAGTAACCAATCGGTAGAGAAGACTCTATAATGATCTTAGCTTCCTAAGGCCATGATAATAACAAAATTATGATGACAAATGGATTCAATAACTTTGTGCTTTGTTCAAAGGCAATACTGTTGCTTCCAATATAAGATAATACTCCCTTCCCACCCATCTTTTTTTTTTTCCATAGACAAATGAATGCTATGATATAGAGGAGGAAATGAGTGTCACAAGTAAGAAAAACTAGTTCCAGCAATGGAACATACCTATGCTCAATGCAAGGAGATGCATGCAAGAGATGGACACTAGGGGGAATGTTCCCTCCTAGGTATAGGGTGTCAAATTGTGAAGGATATAAACAAGGCTCTTTTTGGTTGAGGATGAAAAAATTCTAAGGAAAATGGTTTATAATGAAAAGTGAGAATCGGGTATAGGCTCAATACTGCAAGCAAGGGCATGAGATGCAATCACAACTTAACACCAAAAAATGTCCTGTTTTATGAAAATTAGTCTACTTGGTGTGAAAAAGGGATAAACTTGTTCCAAATAGACATCCTTTCAAATCCAATTTACGAGTGTGAAAGAGACAAGTTCACTCAACAATATTTTATCTTTTTGAAAATGAGTTAGAAAAGAGCTTAACTAAGACTCACGACCTTTCAAGTCCAATTCAACGAGTGTGAAAGGGACAAATCACTCGAAAATATTTTCACTTTTTAGACAAGTCGGAAAAGAGCTTAACTCAGAATCATGGATGTTGTTCTAAGAAGCATGTAATGGGGGAGGCCAAGGTTCCCGTGTAAGACTTCTGTGAAATGTCAACAACTTACAAATAAATAACATAATCTTGGGAAAACCCAAATCTTTCCAAGTTGAGCAGGATAAAATACTTGCAGAGGTTACCTTATCTACAATATATCGAAGAATTCTCCTTATCTGGAAGGGTGTATAAGAAGGAATTCGAGGCTCTACAATAATATTCCAATCAAAGGAAACCACCCTAGGACTTGGAGGGAGCATACTCAAAGAGAGTGCGATGCTCCCTAGTGAAGAAGTTACATAACTAGAAATGATAAGGACAAGGTCGAAGGACGCATCACCCTCCAAAAGAAGAGTGGGATTGACCAAATATTACATCGACAATGTCACTTCCTTAGGATTGTCACTCTCCAAGAGAAGAGTGAGATCGGCCAAATATTGCATTGGCATGACCACTTCTTCAACTATTGGTTGAATAGGATGAGAGACAACAAGGTCAAGAGATGCATCACCCCCAAAAATAGGAGTGGTGTCAGTCGAATATTGCACCGACACGACCTTTGATTAAACAAGATGTGAGACAAAAAGGTAAATGGATCCATCAACCCCTAAAGGAAGAGGGGTGTCAACCAAATATTTCATTGGCATGACTAGTGTATCAACCAAAGAAGGTTGGGAATCTAAAGACAACTTAGAACCCAAAAGATCCCCAGGAAAGAACCACGCTTCTTGAACCACAACAATAGTTGGGTGAAAACGAATAAGGTGATCTCCTTTGCAAAGGCTACAAAGAAACTTGGGCTTACGTCTTACACATCTAGGCCTCTCAATCATATGAATTCCCCCAGCATGAATTGCAGTGGCTAGTGACAAATCTCCAACATGACTTATAGAGGTCAATGATGAATCCCCAACATGACTAGCAAAGGTTGGTGATGTATGTGCAATGTGACTAGCAATGACTATATTTGTGCCCCCAACATGACTTGTAGCGGTTAGTTGCTGGTCTTCAACATGACCAATCTCCAACATGACTAAGAGAGGTTGGTGATATGATTCCAGTATGTGACTAACCCTCAAAAGACACAGTCGAGGAAGGTAGTTTCCAAGGATCATTAAAATACGAAGTGTGGAAATAGATGGACCTCCCTATCGAAACAGGCTTGCTGGACATAGCGTAAATGTGGTGACTCGGTGCCATGAAGTCGAAAGTACCCATAAGGGAAGAATACATTCTAACACTGATATTCTCAGTTGCCAACTGAGAATTATCGATCATAAGGATCGATGGTCCAATAGATGCATTAGGACTAGAGTACACAAAGGATAATTGGTCGATCATCACGATCCTCCCTTCATGAGGAAAACAAAGAGTACAGAAGATGGACGATACGACGACAACCATATTATAGGTCCAATTGTGTCCTAGTATCAGGTTATAATCAAGAGGCACATCAACTACCTCTACCTCCACCTATACCATCTTCCCACCTAACTGGACCAAAAAGGTAGGAAGAATACCATGAGGGAGGAAGGAATGACCGTCAAAAGTAGTCAACATGTTCGATTACTTAGAAAGAGTCGGAGAACCGAGAGCTTTCCAATAGATCATGGACATCACACAAGTGGAAATGCCTTCATCAACAACCACAAATTTGATGGTATACTTTGAGTACTCCACGTGGATTTGGAATTCTTCATGGTAAGGCAAGCGAGGCTTCACATATGTGACGTCAAACTTGATAATTTTTTAGCCACTAGGTTCTAGAGCTCCTAAAGCATATAGTAAGGCATTTGTCTATGAAGGACACATTTGGAGTACCTCCAAATCTGACATTGCACAAGGGGTTTGACCCAGGTCCTCAAGAATAGAGTAGTTTTCGATGACTCTAGCATTTGGATTTTGGGTAGAGCACTTGAGTACTGCTTTTGGAATACAAGGGGGTGGCTTTGGTTTTTCAATATGTAAATTTGTCTCTGGAGGAGGAGGAGGAGGAAATTCTAGATGAGGAATATCTTGTGAAGAGCTATAATCTCGAGATAGAGCGTCTACATTAACTTTCGCATCGACCATATTGATACAAAAATGGTCATCATCTTGCGATGACAAGTTTTGACTCACACTAGCCACATTTCCAGCATTTGAGGAACTCAAGGCCATGTGTTGGTTGTGTGGGAATGGATTCGTCAACACGAAGGGAGGTAGAGATAATAGCCTCACAGCTTCCACAAGTTTGGGGCATAAATGGGTAAGGTGGTCATATGTACAAAGCCTATAGGGAAATTTCACCTTACGTCTTTCTCATTTTCCCTCTCCATCATTATCATTCGTCTTATCATTATTACCATTGTCTTTGGGTTTATTATTATTTTCCCACTGTTACAAATATTATGTCCTTTCTTTTTATTTTCTCCTAGTTTCTAGTTACCATTTGTGTTTTCCGATGACTGCATCGAATGTACATCCATTAATTGAGTGGGATTGGAAGACACAGACGAAGCTGGCCCTCCTGTAGACTATTTTAGAGACAACTCTTCCAAATGGCTTGTCACCGAGTCTACAGACTTTCCATTGGAGGTAGCTACAATTCCATCGGCATGAGGTCTGATATTTTGTCTAGGGACATAAGTTGACTGCGATGCATCTGTAAGAATGTGGTATAACATCCTATACTGACCGTATATCAGATCTAACTATCGGGCTTTAAATTTCACTTCTTCCTCAGTGGTAACCCCGATAGTAAAAACATCCTTTGATATAAGAGGGTGAAAAGACTTAAGGAACCATTCTAAAAGAAAGGTCGGGGCATGGGGGTCTTAATCAACCACTTCCATCTATTCCACTCTTGGATATGATATGAGATATGAGTGGTGGTGTCTTGGCGTAAAGTCAACAAACGTTCTAGGCCAACATCATAACAAATCGATAATTGGAATTGGTTAAGGAAGACTAAAACCAACTAACTAAAGGTCCCATATGCCCCCCTAGGCAACTTGATATACCATTTTTCAACGACCCCAATGAGAGTGTGTTGAAATAATCTTAATCGAATAGAATCATGATTAAGGGAATTCAAGGAGCATCATAGGTGAAAGGTAGTAACGTGATCAGCAGGATCCTCACCATTCTTTCCTTAGAATTTTGGGATGTTCGAAGGAAGCTTGGTGGGGACGAGGGGAAATGTAGGGTCATGAATCATAGGGTTGTTCATAAACTTAGACAAGTCTGGAAGATTAAGCAAGGCTAGAAAAGGGAGACGAGGTTGCGACATGTGGCCCCAAGCTCCCAGGAAAGACTATGCTTGAAGAACTGCAACCCATCTAGGGTTCTGGTAAGCACCATGGCCCTGTATGGGATTATAAGGTGCTCCTATGGGCTGATTCATAAAATTTTGGTTGGGCATCATTCTAGTAGGAATGTTTTGTTGGGGGTTATAAACATTTCCCCCAGTCGGATTGGATTTGGGTTGGGGGTATTGGTCGAAATCAACACCAAGGAGGTAGGGGTATAGGGAGGAATGTTGGCACAGGGGTAGACCCAAGGTTCACTCCAAGTGAACACCAACAAGACCTAGCTATTGGCCCTTTTGGCAACACCTATGAAGCAGATGCAGTCTCACCCAAAGAAACTATGAGGTGGTTGTAGGACAAAGATGTCTACGACCAGGGGAATATCAAGTGGTTCTAGTACAACAACAACACAACATGCATCTATCATGTATCAAGCTAGATCTATCCTGCACAACTATAAATCTGATCTAACATAGTAATGAAAATAACAATATAACAACGACAGAGATTGAAGCATAAATCACACACACAACACAAGATATACGTGGTTCACCCTCTCTCTTAGGGCTATGTCCACAAAACTGTTCTTATGATTTGTTAAGGTAAAGCATACAGTTCTTATCTACACTCTCAACTAGTAGATCTTATTTCTTCTCTCTCTTTCTCTCTTGTTCTTGCACATCCAGCTGCAAGACTTGACCTTCGCACATAGCTAAAGTTCTTACAATACCAAAAGGCTCTCTCTCAGCACTTCTCTCTCAAAATACAATAATCTCTCACCACAACAATAGAGCTAGATCAACAACAATATCATACCAACCCAACCTAGGTCCTATTGACCTTTATTTATACATTAAAATACCTCACTGATAGCCTTAGACTGAAACCTAAGTACCAAAACCCTAGGTGTCTAAGACCCTAGGTCAACTTGACCCGCTTTTTTTTAGCTTCGCCAGCCTGTATTTCCTTCCTTCTCGCGTGGTGCTCCAAAGCATCCAGCGGTGGATTTCTTCACTTTCTAAGTTGTCCTCGATCTATATTCCTTGTTGATTTGTCATCCTCGTTATCCTCATCCAATGAATTTCTTTTCCACACTTCGCTCCATCTTTCCTGTTCTTTTGCTCACTTTGACCTAGTGACAGTCATTGTGTCTCCCGCAAAGCTTGCTTTTTATGTTTACTTCCTTGTTCTTTTCTTCCTTCCATAAATAAGGGCCAATGGGGACCTATCACTCACCTGTGGCTCATCCCAAGGCACTTCAGATCTGATCCCTCTATTTTTCTTCTTCCTTAGACTGCGCAGTGCACCCTTTTCTTTCTTCTCGATACCTCCTCTCCCTCCTTGTGCAGACTGTCTTTTCTGTGTCTTGTACCTAGTTTAAAATGCACTTGGTACCTAGACTCTTTTCCTCATGCTTTTACTGAGAGCTACGAGGCAGCTGGCTATCATAGTACAACTTCAACTGACTCCCATTCACCAATCCTTCCTTCCATTCTCCATTCAATGTCTTCAGCTACACAATTCCTCCTTCTGTAACATAGGCAAGCTCATATGGTCTGAGCCAATGTGTTCTAAACTTCCCAGGGTGTTTCAAGAATTTACTGTCATACGCCAATACTAAATCACCTTGCTTGAATGCCTTCTTCTTGAAGTGCATGTCATGATAAGCCTTCTCTTGTTCCTTCTGAACTTGTTGGTGGAATCCTACAATGAATCTATCTTCTTCTAGCTTAACCGACTGTGCAATCCTCTCACGAACAATGCCAGTATCATCCATGCCTGTAAATGAAACAATTCTTAAGTTTGTCACCAAGTATTCCATCGGTACAACAACTTCAAGACCATAAACCAACTTGAAAGGGGTCTACATCGTTAATTTCTTGCAAGTGGTTCTATAGGCCCATAGTACTGCAGGTACTCTTAAATCCAAGTCACCCCTATTCACACTACAAATCTCTGTTAATGTTGTCTCCAAGATCTTGTTGAATGCATCAACTGTCCCATTTGCTTGTGGATGGTAAGGTGTACTCTTCTGATGGTGGACTGCAAATTCTTTAGTCAGGGATTCAACTATCTTATTGATGAAGTGGGTGCCTTGATCACTCATAAGGATCTTGGGGCATACAAACCTGGTTATTATATCATCAAATATAAAATGTGCAGCTGTAGTTTCACTACAATCCTTGACTGCCCTAGCTTTGGCACATATAGTTAAGTATTATGTTGCAGTAATAATGTACCTTGTTCCTGTGTGCTTCCCTGATGGGTTTATGGGTCCCACAAAGTCAATGGCCCACTTTGCAAATGCTTGTAGGGTCACCTGTGGTGCTAATGGAATTTCATCTCTTCAGGATGGTTTTCCAACTCTCTGGTTGTTACACATCAAAATTACTCACTTCGATAGTGTCGCAAGTGTTGTCATTACAAGTGTCGCATTTTGCTCACAAGTGTCGCAAGTGTCAGGAAAATAATACTGCCATAATGCCTATGTCGTACCTATAATGACATCATAAAGACACTTGAAACACCTCAAACATTTGATTTGGAAGAAGAGGAATGGTTAACTAGGTTTATGAACCTCTTTCCATATGAAAGAACCACTAAAATTGAGTTTTTAGAGGAGAGCGCTCCCCTATACCTCTCTTAGGAGTGCTGGAACCCCCCTATAGACTATCTGGGAGCATTATAACACTCTGTTTGCCATTTTGGAGGAGCATTGCTGTTGTTGGGAGTGCTGGTACCCACCTATACATTACTAGGGAGTGTTATAATGCTCTGACTGCCCTTTTGGAGGAGCGCTACCTATTCTGGGAAACAATTGGTTTGTTGAGAAGAATGGGGGAAAGATCTTTTCAATATTTGAAGGAAGTTGGATTCAAATCCTTGTTCAAGCCATGATCTTAGGGAATATCCCTAACTGAAGGAGGAAAATCCTCAACTTACCTCAAATATATCTCAAGTGGTTGGGCCTCTCCAAGCCTATATAAGCAAGCTTTCTCATGGTTGAAAGGGGGAATGATTGGAAGCATGAAACCTATGATATGATAGGAAACACACAGTGAAGTGGAGGAGAATAATCAGTGAAGTTATTGTCATTCTAATCATGGGTATTTTGAGCAAGGGTTAGACAAGGAGGACTTGACGAAGCTGCCACACTCATATCCATGGTTGTAAGTTTCCTTCATTGTTGTTCTCATTAATATGATATGCTTGGCTTGTTTCTTTCTAGTTTGTTCTTAATCGCACATGAACTTGAATCTAATAGATATATTTGTTTCAAACTAATCTCAGTAGAGTAGGAAGTGGTTGTACTTTTGTTTTTCTATGGGGCTTACCGAGGAGCGCAAGATTGGAGCTCAATTCGGATAGTGTAGGGACAAACACAGGTAAAAGGTACTTCTTTCCTCCTTCCTCCTCACACATTAGTTTATCTAGATCTAAAAGGAATTCAGTGTCCATGATAAGCATCTTCTGTCTTAAGAGTTAAGAGTCTAGCTCTCAAGAGGAGATTTACCTATCCGCAAGGAGATTTTCCTTCAACACTGGAATACATCATAGGCTCTAGCATAATATTTAACATCTCTATGTAAGGTAGGCCACCAAAGGCCAGCTTGCAGAACATTTTGTGTAGTTACTTTCCCTGCGTAATGTCCTCCTTCGATGCCTTCATGAGCTTCTGTGAGGATCAGTGGGTGCTCTGCCTCCATCACACATCTCCTTAGTATCTTGTCAGGTCCCATCTTGTATAGTTGACCAACTATCAGTGAAAATTCTGCAGTACGCACCACTAGATGTTTCTTCTGGGGAATTGTATACTCACTTGGAGCCATGCCTGTTGAAAGGAACTGGACTATGTCTGCGAAGTGGTCATAAATATTTCTAATGGTGAGAAAATTTGTATCTGACAGTGTATCCTCCAAACTAGTGGGTTCTTCACCATGTTCCAACCTCGACAAGTGGTCAGGGCCTTTTTTCATTCTTCCTGGCTTAACGATGATCTCAAAATTGTATTCTTGAAACAACAGAATCCATCTACATATTCTCCCCCCCAACACTAGCTTGTTGACTAGGTACTTTAGGATGGAGTGATCTGTGAACATTTTAAAGTGTCCTCCCAACAAGTGGTGGAAGAATTTTTGCAGTGCATACACCATGGCTAATCCTTCTCTCTCTATAGTGGTGTAATTTATTTCAGCTATCAATAGCTTCTGTGTCTTGTACCTAGTTTAAACTGCACTTGGTACCTAGACTCTTTTCCTCATGCTTTTACTGAGAGCTACGAGGCATCTGGCTGTCATAGTACAACTTCAACTGACTCCCATTCACCAATCCTTCCTTCCATTCTCCATTCAATGTCTTCAGCTACACAACTCCTCCTTCTGTAACATAGGCAAGCTCATATGGTCTGAGCCAATGTGTTCTAAACTTCCCAGGGTGTTTCAAGAATTTACTGTCATACACCAATACTAAATCACCTTGCTTGAATGCCTTCTTCTTGAAGTGCATGTCATGATAAGCCTTCTCTTGTTCCTTCTGAACTTGTTGGTGGAATCCTACAATGAATCTATCTTCTTCTAGCTTAACCGACTGTGCAATCCTCTCACGAACAATGCCAGTATCATCCATGCCTGTAAATGAAACAATTCTTAAGTTTGTCACCAAGTATTCCATCGGTACAACAACTTCAAGACCATAAACCAACTTGAAAGGGGTCTACATCGTTAATTTCTTGCAAGTGGTTCTATAGGCCCATAGTACTGCAGGTACTCTTAAATCCAAGTCACCCCTATTCACACTACAAATCTCTGTTAATGTTGTCTCCAAGATCTTGTTGAATGCATCAACTGTCCCATTTGCTTGTGGATGGTAAGGTGTACTCTTCTGATGGTGGACTGCAAATTCTTTAGTCAGGGATTCAACTATCTTATTGATGAAGTGGGTGCCTTGATCACTCATAAGGATCTTGGGGCATACAAACCTGGTTATTATATCATCAAATATAAAATGTGCAGCTGTAGTTTCACTACAATCCTTGACTGCCCTAGCTTTGGCACATATAGTTAAGTATTATGTTGCAGTAATAATGTACCTTGTTCCTGTGTGCTTCCCTGATGGGTTTATGGGTCCCACAAAGTCAATGGCCCACTTTGCAAATGCTTGTAGGGTCACCTGTGGTGCTAATGGAATTTCATCTCTTCAGGATGGTTTTCCAACTCTCTGGTTGTTACACATCAAAATTACTCACTTCGATAGTGTCGCAAGTGTTGTCATTACAAGTGTCGCATTTTGCTCACAAGTGTCGCAAGTGTCAGGAAAATAATACTGCCATAATGCCTATGTCGTACCTATAATGACATCATAAAGACACTTGAAACACCTCAAACATTTGATTTGGAAGAAGAGGAATGGTTAACTAGGTTTATGAACCTCTTTCCATATGAAAGAACCACTAAAATTGAGTTTTTAGAGGAGAGCGCTCCCCTATACCTCTCTTAGGAGTGCTGGAACCCCCCTATAGACTATCTGGGAGCATTATAACACTCTGTTTGCCATTTTGTAGGAGCATTGCTGCTGTTGGGAGTGCTGGCACCCACCTATACATTACTAGGGAGTGTTATAATGCTCTGACTGCCCTTTTGGAGGAGCGCTACCTATTTTGGGCAACAATTGGTTTGTTGAGAAGAATGGGGGAAAGATCTTTTCAATATTTGAAGGCAGTTGGATTCAAATGCTTGTTCAAGCCATGATCTTAGGGAATATCCCTAACTGAAGGAGGAAAATCCTCAACTTACCTCAAATATATCTCAAGTGGTTGGGCCTCTCCAAGCCTATATAGGCAAGCTTTCTCATGGTTGAAAGGGGGAATGATTGGAAGCATGAAACCTATGATCTGATAGGAAACACACAGTGAAGTGGAGGAGAATAATCAGTGAAGTTATTTTCATTCTAATCATGGGTATTTTGAGCAAGGGTTATACAAGGAGGACTTGACGAAGCTGCCACACTCATATCCATGGTTGTAAGTTTCCTTCATTGTTGTTCTCATTAATATGATATGCTTGGCTTGTTTCTTTCTAGTTTGTGCTTAATCGCACATGAACTTGTATCTAATAGATATATTTGTTTCAAACTAATCTCAGTAGAGTAGGAAGTGGTTGTACTTTTGTTTTTCTATGGGGCTTACCGAGGAGCGCAAGATTGGAGCTCAATTCGGACAGTGTAGGGACAAACACAGGTAAAAGGTACTTCTTTCCTCCTTCCTCCTCACACATTAGTTTATCTAGATCTAAAAGGAATTCAGTGTCCATGATAAGCATCTTCTGTCTTAAGAGTTAAGAGTCTATCTCTCAAGAGGAGATTTACCTATCCGCAAGGAGATTTTCCTTCAACACTGGAATACATCATAGGCTCTAGCATAATATTTAACATCTCTATGTAAGGTAGGCCACCAAAGGCCAGCTTGCAGAACCTTTTGTGTAGTTTCTTTCCCTGCGTAATGTCCTCCTTCGATGCCTTCATGAGCTTCTGTGAGGATCAGTGGGTGCTCTGCCTCCATCACACATCTCCTTAGTATCTTGTCAGGTCCCATCTTGTATAGTTGACCAACTATCAGTGAAAATTCTGCAGTGCGCACCACTAGATGTTTCTTCTGGGGAATTGTATACTCACTTGGAGCCATGCCTGTTGAAAGGAACTGGACTATGTCTGCGAAGTGGTCATAAATCTTTCTAATGGTGAGAAACTTTGTATCTGACAGTGTATCCTCCAAACTAGTGGGTTCTTCACCATGTTCCAACCTCGACAAGTGGTCAGGGCCTTTTTTCATTCTTCCTGGCTTAACGATGATATCAAAATTGTATTCTTGAAACAACAGAAGCCATCTACATATTCTCCCCCCCAACACTAGCTTGTTGACTAGGTACTTTAGGATGGAGTGATCTGTGAACATTTTAAAGTGTCCTCCCAACAAGTGGTGGCAGAATTTTTGCAGTGCGTACACCATGGCTAATCCTTCTCTCTCTATAGTGGTGTAATTTATTTCAGCTATCAATAGCTTCCTGCTAGCAAAAGCTAACGGGTGTTTGATATCCACTTCTCCAATTTGTGCCAGTACTGCTCCTAAAGCAATAGAATATGCATTGACATGCACATGAAATTCTTTTCTCCAATTTGGAAAAACCAGAATGGGAATTGTAACCATCTTCTCTTTCAGGGTGTCAAAGCTATGCTGGCATTTGTCTGTCTAACCAAACTGCCAGTCCTTCTTCAACAGCTTCTCCATCGGTGTTGTAATTTGGGCATAGCCTTTAATGAATTTTTTGTAATAGGCAGTATGTCCTAGCATAGTGCACAGTTGTTTGACTGAAGTAGGAGGCAACAAATCAACTATAATTGCAATTTTTTATGTATCAACCAACAATCCCTTCTTGCATACAATATGGCCTAATAGTACTCCAAATGGTGAGAAGAAGATCCACTTCTTCAAATTTAAATAAATTTGACACTGCTTGCATTTATCCAACATTAGCCTTAGACATTCAATATGATTTTTCAACAAACTAAACACAGTCCAGTCATCAAAATATGTTTCTAAAAATTTATGCAAAAATTCTTTGAACGCTTCAACCACCACTCTGGAAAATATGGTTGGGGCATTCTTCAGTTCGAATGGCATTACTATATATTGGTAGGATCCCCATTATGTGGAAAATTTGGTCTTGTGGCGGTCCTCCTTGGCAATCTGGATCTGATGGTATCCTAAAAATATGTCTGTAAAAGAATATACTTCCTGGCCTCCCACGTTGTCTAATACTTCATCAGTGAATGGTGTAGGGAAAGGGTCATGCAGGTAGGAATCATTCAACTTAATGAGGTCCACACATATCTTTATTTCTCTTGTCTTCTTGTCTTCTTGTCTTGTACCACCATAGGTCTAATCCACTCCGACTCTTTGACAGGTTCTATAATCCCTGCTTCCAGCATTCTGTTGAGCTCAATCTTCACTTTTTCCTTGTATTTCAGGTTCAATCTGTAGGGTATTTGCTTGACTGGCTTCACAACTGATTTCAAAGGTATTCTCATTTATCCCATAGGCCCTTTGATACAATTCATATCAGTGAACTTGGTTGGAAACAAGTCCTGATATTCATGCAACAATTTTGTAATCTTGTCAATGGTAGTAGCATCCCAATAATCTTCGACATTGGTAAGCTTCGATGTCTCCTCTGTTCCAATATTTACCTTTTTGATCTTGATTGGCTGACCAATAAATGGAAGCTCAACTCCTGGGTCTTCAACATCTCTATGGCCTTCTGTTTCAGTGATGTTCACCTTCCTCATATCATCGTCATCATTGACATTGATGTTGTAGAAACTCTGCAATTTATGGAGAGGAGCGGTTCATTCATCCTCTTCTTATTCCATAGGGAGGCTAGATGCCTCTTCGAATACCTTCTCTCTAACAATATGTAATGCTTTGTCTACTAAAGGATATTCACTTTCAAATAAAAATATGGTTACAAAATTTTGAATCATACCTTCCCGGTCTATAGTGATGAGGCACAGCTCCGCTTGAAGGTACTAGTTGATAGGTGTCATGTCCATCGTGTTAATGAATCTGTGCATCCATTTTTCTCGAGGAATGTCACTCTAGACCTCTTCACATATTCACACATGGTCCTTTGGGAAAATTCTACCGGTATACCTTACTTCGCAACTTACTACTTGGGATGAGAACCGCGTTGTCATCAAGGTTCAACATTGTGTCCAGTCTGTGATATTTCTTTTATGCGTCCCCCACCATATTTCTAGTGTGGATTTCAGGGCCTCATCCATTTCCAACACCCTCTTTTGTGTTGGTACATTTGTTTCAAAATATGATAGGAATGTTTCTAAAGGGTTCAATCCATCAAATGTGGGTAAGTTACTCATTGTTGTGCTAATCCAGTGAACTTCTCTGGTTAATCTAGCACATATTTTGGTAGATACTTCATACATTTGGTTCTGCCAGTTATCTAACACTTCTTCTAAATTTGATGAACATGCACTATCACTTCACCAACTCATATTCCCATCAGCTGTAGGGTTGATGTAATCCTGCTGTAAGGCTGTTAGTTTGTAGATTTTTTCTAGTTTGTATGCCTGGTCTTCTTCTCTGATGGGCTATGTATATCACCAACCCTCATTTGGATCTAAGGGTGCAATGACCCGAAGGCCATCTCTTTCAAAGGTCATACGTCTTTTCTTCAAATCAATGACAATAGAATTGTTGAAGACCTAATCAATTCCTAACAATGTAGGGTAAGGGCATCTATTATCAACAATTTCAATGACCTCAAAATCTGCAAAGGTTCTAACTTCTTCGATGTCCACAGGGACATGCTCCAATAAACCAAATGGGATGACAACTTGTTGATTATCCATGCAAATCATAATAGGGGAATATATCAGCTTGGATTTTCCCATCAGTGCCCAAGTTTGCTTCGTCACGAAGTTGACCTCTGACCCTAAGTCAAGGACTATGTAGTCTATGTCATACTCTCCTATTTGAGCATTCAAGTGTAATTCTTTATTTGTCCTTATCTTCTTACCAATTTGGTGTACTGACCTATTCAATAAGGGGTCTAACTTTCCTAGATCATACTACTTGATTAAGTTCTATATCTCTTGCACAACGTTCTCATCCTGAATTAACTTAAGACAAGTGTACAAAAATTCGATGACCTTACTTACCTCTTTTCCTTCTTTCGGCGAAGCCGACTGATCAAATGCTTGAGGAATTCCATATTATCTTACTTCTGGTCATGTTTTTGTTGAAGAAACTTGGTGTCCCTTTAACTCTTGTCTTGCCTCCTCGAAGATTTGTCTTTCTTTCTTTGCATAAAAAGCTTGAGTCTTCTCTGCAGATTTCCTGATACCTGATTCTTCTACTATATTTCCTTGGGTCATTCTATCCTCTCCTATAGCAGTGCCTTCTCGAGTAAAAACAAATACTCTAGTGTCTGCTCCATGAGTTTCAACATATATCAATTGCACTTGTGGGTTCGACTGAGGTCCTCGTCATTCTTGAAGCTTAGCTAGTAGAACAGGACAGTCCTCGATGACATGCTCGAAGGAGTTGCAATAACTGCAAGTGGTACAATGGTTCTGACAATCCCTTGCTAGATGTCCTGGCTACACGTAGTTATAAAATTTTATTTTTCCTCATCCTCGGCCCATACCTCCTCCTCCTCCTCCTCTGAATCCACCGCGAGGATTGAAGTTTCATCTTCCTAGAAATTTATACTGCATAGTGTTTCCTTCTTGATGTACTTCACCTTGGATCTTGTATATGTCTCTTGATCTTTCATGCAGGAGATCATAATCTCTACAATCTCTATCATCATGCCCTACTGAATTAAAAAATGTGCAATACAAGTTTGTTGGTGTCTGAACATAGTTCTGCATGTAATAACACTCACCAGGGCGATGTCAATTTATGCATACTTCGCACCAAGGTAATGTGACTTTCTTCAAAGGGCTCGGAGCTCTAGAAGCCAAGTATTCATGGAATAGGGGACAATGCTCCCTGTCATGGCCTTATGATTTGCATCTGATACACCAATTGTCTTCCCTTTTGTCTTTTCCCTTGTCCTTCTTCATGTCTTCAACCTGCAAAGACAAGCTAGTTAACTAACTCATGATCTAGCTCATACCTGAGTTGGATTCTCCCATATGGGTTGATTCGAGCTTCATGGCGATCTCCAATGCTTCATATTGTGAAGAAACCTTTTGCTGCATCAAGGGAACTCTGATGTGTGGTAAAAGTGCAGCGATGAACCATTCCTTGTTCTGCTCATCCAGGATCTTAAAGCTCAATCAACCTGTAAGGGTCTTGAATCTCTAGTCAAATTACCAAATAGGTTTGGCTACCTTCTGCTTGATCTCCTTCAGCTCTGTAATACATTGTGACTCCAACTTAGGTTTCTTAAACTTTTCAATTAGTGTGTTCTTGATCTCATTTAGTGGCTTGGGTTGTGCAAGTCCTTGGACAAGCTTCATGTACTAGCTCAACGCGTGGTTGCTCAGTGTAGTGCTAAATTGGTTTCTTTTAATAGCTTCATCTGTAACATTTTTAATGTTCCATATGACCTCACATAGGAACTAGTGCTAATCAGGATCTTTAGATCCATCTCCTCTAAATATAGGGAGCCTCATCTCATCTACCATGGAGCTACCTAGGTTTCCTATCTGAGTGGATGCTGAACTGCTAGTAATAGTTCTCTGAGGACTTTGGTGCTTCTGAATATTCTGATTACTTAGTGTTTCTGAAATAACAGGCGGATTGATATTACTTACTTCAGTGGTCTACGCAGTTTCTGATTTTTCTGGCTCATTCTGGAAAAGTTCTTCAGTGGCTTCTTCCTCTGCCCTAGTGGGTTCAGAGTGCTCTTCATCTGTTAGATATACCTCTTCTCCATTGTAGAAACCCTCTTCTCCATAGTTTTTCTTAAACAAGTTCTCAAGGTTAACCCCTCAAAATACTCTCCCACTGTGTGTATGTCCATCTTCTGTGTCATTGTCGCTATCCAAATTCTTGAACATTAGCCTTTTCAAATCCATCCAGTCTATTGTATCTTCAAGATGTGTTTTTCATGCAAGATCATTTTGATTCTTAACTTTAGAAAATGCAAAAATTTCCCTCGAGGTCCCTTGAAAAAGTATCTCTCAGCTTGGCTATACAATTCTACTCTATCAACAACAAACTCGATGATATACCCTCCAATGATATTATCAAACTGGTGATCTACTGCTCAGGATACAACATTATCAACTCTCTTAACCCTTTGGATCAGTGCCAACGTCCAAACCATAGGAGGTCTAGATCTGATCTCAAACTAGGCATCTGCTAACCTAGCTAGCCACTCATGTATCTCCTGATGGATTCCTCCAAAGAAGATCTCGTGAATGTTGGTGAAGATGTATCTTTGTAGCTAATCTTTAGTACTTAGCTTAGGGTTCTTGTTTTGGGCTTCAACAAAATCCCTCTCTTGATCCTCTATCCACTTTTGAATCTCAGTCTTCGATGGGAACCACCTTGACATTCCCTCATGAAGATTCCTGTCCCAACAACGGAACCATTTGTTGGCATAGGGGAAGACCCAAGGTTCAATCCAAGAGTGCACCAACAAGCCCTAACTACTGGCCCTTTTGGCAACACCTGCAAAGAAGATGTAGTCTCACCCAAAGTAGCTATGAGGGGGTTGCAAGACAGAGATGTCTACAACCAGGGGAATATCAAGTGGTTCTAGTACAATAGCAACATAACATGCATCTATCACTTATCAAGATAGATCTATCCTCCACAACTATAGATCTGATCTAACATAGCAATGAAAATAAAAATATAACAACGACAGATATCGAAGCATAAATCACACACACAACATAAGATATACGTGGTTCACCCTCTCTCTTAGGGCTACATCCATAGAACTGTGCTTATGAGTTATTAAGGTAAAGCATACATTTCTTATCTGCATTCTTAGCTAGAAGATCTTCTTTCTTCTCTCTCTTTCTCTCCCCTTCCTACACACCCAGCTGTAGGCTTTGATCTTCACACACAACTGAAGATATTACAATACTAGAAGGTTCTCTCTCTCAGCACTTCTCTCTCACAATACAATAATGTCTCACCACAAAAATAGATCTATATCAACAACAATATCATACCAACCCGACCCAGGTCCTCTTGACCTTTATTTATACATTAAAATACCTCACCGACAGCCTTAGGCTGAAACCTAAGTGCCAAAACCCTAGATATCAAAACCCTAGGTGTCTAAAACCCTAGGTCAACTTGACCTGCTTTTTCTGAGCTTTTCCAGCCTATCTTTCCTTCCTTTTGAGTTGTCTTTGATCCATCTTCCTTGTTGATCTATCATCCTCGATCTCCTCGTCCAACGATTTGATTTTCCTCACTTTTCTCCATTTTTCCTACTCTTTTGCTCACTTCGACCCAGTGGCAGTCACTGTGTCTCCCGCGAAGCTCGCATTTTACATTTTCTTCCTTGTTCTTCACTTCCTTCCATAACCAAGGGCCAACATAGAACTTGAGCAGAAGCTTGTCTGCCAAGTTAGTTGCTCCACCCAGAAGAAAGAGGATTAGACCCAGGGTTAAAAGAAGGAATGCCTCCCATATTAGGAATTGTTTGAGGGATTTGAGAACCACAAAATGAAAATGGAGTGTAAGGAGGTGTAGTGCCCCCAAGCCCAATGTTAGTATTAGGGCCAGCAACTGGGATGTCATTCGAAAACTGTGAAGTAAATTTCGAGATACCATAGGAAAAAGGACTAGAAGCCATAGGGATGGACTTAACATTATATCTCGATGAGTGACCAAGAGACCCAAAAGGGTTCGAGGCAAGAGATTGAGCATTCATTATAGGTCGAGCCATAGTAATGATAGGTACCTCAGACACTACAACCATTGTGGTTGTAGGAGTTGAAGGGGTTCCATTAACTATAGTAGGTGTGGGAGTCGAAGGGCTCCCAGTGTTCTGAAGACTAGGCTCAATACTCATCCATGTAGAATCACAAGTCTGAAAAGTGGATGTGTGTGTAGCACGCCTAATAACTCTGCACCTTTTAGAAGGAAAAGAATCAAAATTCAGTGCTAACTATAACAAGCGACGAGACCGATGGGGACGCTGGTCCAACTCCATGATGACTTAAGACTCTAAAGACGAAAAAATCAATCCTAAGTCCAAATAGTAATCAAAGAGCACACCAAAAGTTAAACGACTAATATGCATATTGTTGGCAAATTCAGTTAACAGACAACGAATGCTTGTCATTGATGGCAACAGTGAAGATGACAGGCAAATAGAAGACAAGTTCAGAGAGGTGAATGATCGAAAGCAGTGAATGATCGAAGGCAACGAATGAGCGAAAGGTTGAAGAAGAATCTCTTATCGTTGAAGAGGGAGACAGATCTCAGTCGTCAGATCCGAGCACAGGGTCCGACCACCATTGGATCGAAGAGAACCTACACGGTCTTTAAAGTGCAAGGAGAAGTGGGTGTAATCACAATATGCAAAATCGCGATGAAATCTTAGCCGTCAGATCAAGATTTGATCTAGACCGTTAATTCCAATCAGTATCGGGGATCGAGACTTTGAAGTGACAAGAACACTTGACATCAAGAACCCCGATTTCGCGATATGAAATATCGCAATTCAATCGCAGCCATTGAATCGAGAATGAGATCTGGACCGTTGATTTTTCTTTATGGAGTATCGAGGATTGGGACTTTGAAATGTCAAAATCACTTTACAACAAGAACCCCGAAATCACGATATCTGAATTCTTGATTTAATTGCAGCCGTTAAAGTTAGAAGTGATCTGGACCGTTGATTCTCTGCATAGAGTATCGTGGATCGGGATTTTGAAGTGACAAAAACATTTGACAACAAGAACCCCGAAATCGTGATATGTGATTTTGCGATTTAATCACAACCACTGAATAGAGATCATATCTGGACCATTGATTTAACTTCTTATTGGAGTTTCAGGGATTGCGGATTCAAGAGGCAAAGAACTCAATGCATCAAGAATGTCGATTTTGCGATATGAGAAATTGCGATTGAATCTAGACCGTCAGATCAAGAAATGATCTAGACCATTGATCTGACATCTCACGGAGTTTTGGGGATCAGGATTTGTAAGTGACAAAAACAATGAAGGCCAAGAACGTCGATTTCACGATGAGTGAATTCTCGACTTAATCTGAATCGTCAGATCTGATTATGATCTGGATCATTGATCTGACCGCTTTACGAAATTTTGTGAATTGGGATTTGTAAGTGAAAATAACATTGAACATAAGGAACGCCGAAACCCTTTTTTTTTTTTTTTAAATGGAAAGGATAATAAAGTTCATCCAACGGTGCAGATAAAACTTGACTGTGATCGGAGGGTGACTGTTTTTTATCTCAGATTAACTCCCGAGTTTGGAATCGGTTAGCAAAATGGACTCATGATTGCAAAGCAGTTACGTTTCAGTTGGCATGTCGGTTGCTTAGAAATTTGTCATTTTCTTTCCTAAGGAGTTGGGAATTTGAACCGTCATGTTCAAGTGTATAAAAGAAGATGAAACAGACTGTGTTGTGGTGGCTGCTCAGGAAGTGAAAAAGAATGAAACTATAAGAATATAAAAGAAGAGCATGCTCAGGAGGAGATTGAGCATATGTGCAGTGTGAGATGAAATGCAGAGCAGAATAATAGAACGAGTTGAAGAAGAGCATAATGAGAGTACGAGTTGATGCAAAGCATACCTGTTGAATAGATAGAGGTAGAGAAGAGCAATGGAACGATGTGCAGAAGACAAGATTTACATAACAAAGAAATATTGGTAAGAACTAATTTATCTGTAAAGTTGAATGTTTATTTAGCCATATATATTTCAGGGTGGTTGGGAGGTGCTCGGGAGGACTGTTTTCCTCATAAGTTCAAGTGGGTTCTTGAACATAGGAATTTGTAGCTTCCATCTGGTTGTAGCCAGAGAAACTAGGGTGGCAGGGTGGTGCTAGGGAGAATAAGTGTTCTCTGTTATACAGGTTGGAGCCTGTGTAACTCGAAGTTGGTGCTAGAACATTTAGGGAGTTGGTGCTTCCTTCTAGTGGGTGCTAGAGAAACCAGAGAGTTGGTGCTCTCAAACAAGTTGCAGCTTGTAAAATAGAGGTAGCAGCCTCACATTGAGTTGGTGCTCAATTGTAAATGATGTACATAACTGAAAAAGATTGCCTATCATTTCGAAGAAGAAGAGGTTTTCTCCCTTTATGGGTTTCCTCGTGAAAATCTGTCTCCGTGTGTACTTTATGTGTGACTGATGGTCTTTAATTTTACTGTCCATATGTTGTATATTGTTGATGATCACTTGAAGGAAGATTAATAATATTTAAAAGGTATAAAATTGTTTTAATCGCATAAACAACTGATTCACCCCCCCTCTCAGTTGTTTTAGTATTTCCAACAATTGGTATCAGAGCGGGTTCCTTTTATTTAAAGGTAGATCTGTAAGCTTAAACATGACAAGTCTTGAAGGGACTTCAGCCTCTAAGCCCCCTCTGTTTGATGGAAAAAAATTTTCCTTCTGGAAGATTAGAATGAGAACATATTTAATGGTCTTGGGAGCTGATGTTTGGGATGTAGTAGAGACTGGATATACAAATCCTGTTGTGCTAGCCAACAAGGATGATAAGTTAGAGTTTAGTTTTAATGCTAAGGGGATGAATGCTATCTTGAATGGACTTGTTGAAGCTGAGTTTGTAAAGGTGATGCATCTTGATACTGCCAAAGAAA
>ML820430.1:55597-72072 GCA_009831015.1 Picea engelmannii | reverse complement strand
TTATGGGTTTCCTCGTGAAAATCTGTCTCTGTGTGTATTTTATGTGTGACTGATGGTCTTTACTTTTATTGTCCATATGTTGTATATTGTTGATGATCACTTGAAGGAAGATTAATAATATTTAAAAGGTATAAAATTGTTTTAAGCTCATAAACAACTGATTCACTCCCCCTCTCAGTTGTTTTAGTATTTCCAACACATACAAACAAGGTAAAGTGGTTGAGAGTGGCCTCCCTCCCTAAAGAAGGTATGTCTCACCCAATAGGGGCTTGAGACTCCTTGCTAAAGATCAGAGGTAACATAATCAGTTATAAGGGCCCTCATGGGATTAACAAGTAGTCATTCATATCCCCCCGGAGAGGTAATCCTCCATAAAGTTTGTGTGTTGTCTGACCCTTATCTGACCTAGGGTACCTACATAATAACCCCTACAAGTAACCTATGTGGCACCTAATTCAAGAAACTAATAAACCACTATATCACTGATGCATAGTCGAGCAGTTGTAATTCAGGTCCACTGTATGGGTTGGGTAGAAAATCCTGAAACCTTGAAAGCATCGCCTCTCATGGAGGTAAAGGCACTAGCAATATCCCTAGATACAAATAGATCCCCATAAATATCTATGATGATAAGAAGGTATTGGGTGGATATCCCTTCGACCAACCTCGCATGACCTCGTGATTAAATATGGTGTGAGAAAATCCTCCTGATATTACCAATTATACAATGGATTTCTCCACTCCCTTTCTTAGACACATATGTTGATTTAATTTCCTTGGAGAAGTTTACTCACAAAATCCTATTCCAAGGCACAAAATCCTTAGCTAGTTTGTGCACCCTAGAAAATAAAATCGTTATTAATCAATTTTAAATTATAGCATTAATTTTAGTGTTTGTGATTACTCAAAAATGTGTGGTAGTGAAACTCATGATGTTATGACTCTACAAGAAACATAAATATGAAAATAACACAAAGTCCTAACTTCAACTTTTAATGAATGATATGCTTCTAAAAACCAATGCAATTTTCAATTTCAACTCTGCAATTTTGAATTAGAAATGCAATCTTTCATTACATGCACTAAGCTAATGACAAGGACTGAAAAGACCAAAACGCCAAGCAATGCAAAATGCCTATATTTTTGTATTTTCAATATAATAAAAATGAAAATGCATGGACTGAAAAACAACTTGATATATAAACTCTACTATGTATAGAAAGAGATAACTCAAGCAAAATACCAAGCAACAAAACACCCAGCCCAATGTACAAGGACAATCAAAATGAAAATATGATGAGAAAGACTCCGCCTAGAAATTCAACTAAAGATAGGTTTCCTGTCATCCCACAAGCACTTAAAAGGCACTATAGAGACCCAAGAAAGATCAGAAAACATCAAATCCCACCCAACAACCACCAGACCAAGAAAACAAGCAAGGAAAACTGATGTACGTGACTGTTTAGGAAAACAGAGCGTATATACACATCTTGTAGAGGGACAACCTGTGTATGTACGTGACTGTCAAGGAAAAAAGCATGTATATGTTTCAAAAAGTAAGGCCAGGCAAGGGAGAAGGCTGAAAACCCAGATCTAGAGTGAACAGAGGCTATCAAGAAATGATATGACAAGAAACATAATAGGAACGAGAGAAATCTAAGGAGAAAATTACTCCAAACCCTAAGAAAGAAGATTCAACCCCTAGTATGGTCGCCAATTCTATTACGAGGAAAATCTTTCTATGGCTAGGGTAAATGACAATAGACATAAATGACTGCAGAAATCAAATCTCTTCTCAAGTATACTATGAAAAAAAATATGCTAGCAAGACAAGATAAAGGGCCTACCTCATCCAGACGTTCGATGAAGTCCACTGTTGAGAAATTGACCCAAATAAATATACTTGCAACTAGTCCTCAACGACCAAGCAAAGCAAGCATATGGTGATATTATATGATGTTAGCACATTCAATAACATAATCCATTAATAAACATGACAAATACGCCCATGGAATAATAATTCGAGTATTTGCAAGATATCAATTGGATGGGAAAAGAGTATTTCTATTAATATATGATCAACATAAGTGAAAATGTTACAGACTTCCATGTCAGCACAGTTCAAAACGAAGAAACTAAGTTCCTTCCAGCTGGGGCTCCACCACTTCAATCCTCCACCAAAGGCAATCTCATAAGAGAGAAAAAATGAGGTTCTCAATCAATAAGGGAAGAGCTTGGGGGATGAACACTGTGTTCAGACTTAAAGGACAAAGGGATGCAGACTCAATATGATGTAATTAATTCCTCCAGAGTAACTTTGCTCTCAAAGTTGAATTCTTTCTCTTCTTTCCATAGCTCATAATTGGCCCATTTATAGTCTTCAAAATGGAATTAAAGGGATGATTCGAAACATTTCTAGTATATGGAAGGCCAAAGATCATAGATCTCATGTCGTGACATGGAAACCCAACATTAATTTTCATTTTATAGCACAAATCTCGATGTACACAGGCTTTAGTGGAGCAGTATGCATATACACATGTCGTATAGTAGGAAAGATGTGTACATGTGGAAAAATATGTATTTTTGTCTCTGTATTTTACAAACAGGTATGATAAGTCTACATAGGGAAATGGAAAAAGGCCTTATGTGAAAGATTGCATAGGGTGAGGCAAATCTTTCTATAACATGTTTCTTCCTTCATCCCTTGCTTTCGTCGAAATCCACTGAACATTCTAATTGTTTTGATTTCTCTTTTCCTGGATCTTCCCTAATAGTGTAGGACATTATTCTAAGTCATGATCTGATGCATGACAATACATGCATGTCGCAGGTGGAAGTGGACATTCTCTTACATAGTGTCCTAGTTGTTGACAATTGTGGCATATCGCTGGTCCTTTGCCTCTTCTAAATCCTCCTCTTTCTCTCCCTCCACCTATGTATCCATCTTGATACCCTCATGGTGCATTGTACTGAGGCACCTAGTTATACTGCGTAGGATTAGAGTGTGGTTGCGTAATATTGTACTGCGGATGTGCAATCTTATATTGTTGATGTGCAGTGTTATACTATTGTTGCACAGTGTTATATGGGCCTAGTACTTGGTTAAACTGTGGTGTGGCTTGCCTATTCATCATTTCTTCCTGCACCTTGTAAGCATATGATGTCCTTCCCCTCATGAGGTCCATGGTTTTTCAATATTTGTCACCATGGCCTACTGACTTGCAAAAGTTGCAATATGAACTCTTAGGTAATTTATGGTACTTCTACATCATTGGGCAGTGATATGGATCGTGCCCCTATTTCTTACATATCTCACACCATAGTCCCCCTATTGGCAATGGGTTTGGAATTCCTGCTGACATGTACCACGTGAATGTTGGACATTTTTTCTTATGGTGTCCTTCTGTCCTACATGTGGTACACCAAACAACTTCTCTTTTTTCCTTACCTTTGTTCTAGTTTAGCTGGAATGTTAAGTTCTTCAGATCCTCCTTCAGCTCCTCTATGGATGTATCTATATTCTGATATTGGTTCTCTTCCAGTTGTAGGGTTGTCTGTAGAGCCTCTTCATGTGTCTGGAACTTCTGTTGTCACAAAGGGTATTTCAAGTGTGGTAGAAATGAATTGACAAACAAATGCCTATGTTGCATATCTATCATGACGTACTTTAGATTTCCCTTCAATCATTTGAATCTTTGGTCAATCTCCCATACATATTCTCCCGGTTTCTTCCTAATCTCTATCATCTCATTCATGTATTGATCCTCTGAAATAGGATTATGTAATTCATTTATCAAGAGATTTTTGATATCTCCAATTGTTCGGGTTGTTTCTGGTGGACTGTTTGCATCTAAATTAATGTACCAATCTAGTGTGTGATCTCTTAATATGATAGCTATCTGTGAAAGTTCAGTATCCTCATATGTGATCTTCTTCGCTTCTAAGATATTTTCACAAATGAACAAGTGCTTCTCAGGGTCCTCCAACGCCTCTCCTTTAAACTCTGGTAACCTGATGGTGGGATCATGTCCTGCCATCCTAAATGATGAAATACTACCTCCGTGTGGTGTAGATACTCGACTGATGCTTCTTGAACTAGCTCCCCCAATTGTTGTTCCTTGTGTAGATGTACTTCCTGCTGTCTTCCTTCTCCCAAAGTTCGATTGTCTAAATGGTGGTGTTATTTTTGGTGTATTAGTCACACATGGGTTTATGGGTTCCACACTGACAATGATATGGATAGGAGTTTTTCCTTATATTCCCGCTCTTGGACCTCTTGTCTTCCTCTCATATGTTGCACACAATTTTTCCTTAATTTGCTCCACAGCCCGAAGATCCTCTACCTCTTCTTCATCACTTTACAAGCCTTCCCTCGTGGCTACAACTCTCTTCTTGGTGTTCACATTATATTGGTAGGGTAATTCACTATGCGTTTTTCTAGTTATTGCCATGATCCACTTGATCTGGTCTTCATTAATCATAATTGGGTCTGAGGCCTCCTCCTTCTTTCCTTTACCCCTTTCTCCTTCCATTCCTCCTTCTCCTGTCAATGCTTCCCCCCTTCCCCCATGCACGCAGGGAATTTTAGTTCTCTCACTCCATTGTCATTACACCTTTGTTATATAGTAATATCTTAATAGAATTATACAATGATACGATGTACCTACCTTGAGGTCCCTTCAAGAACTGTTGTTCCACCGCACTGTAATACATCATTGTATCTACTACAAATTATGTGATAAATCCTGCAACAATGTTGTCTACCCAGAAATATACTACTCGCATAAACTTATTATCAACTCGTTGTAACTACACGATCTCTATAGGATTCCACTCTAGCTGTCTGATCCAGTTTGTGGGATGGTTGTATTTCAACCTTTTTATACACTCTTGCAATACATGTGGGAAATCACAAAAAAATACTTCATGCAAGTCGTTGAATACGCACTTGTCCAGATATTTGAGCGGTGTCAACTTCGGGTTTCTATTATCTTTCTACGCAAACTCCAACTCATTTTTTTTCAACCAACTCTCTATCTATGCATTCATTGGATTCCATGGTTTAAACATCCCCTTTTATATTCTCATTCTCTCAACATCTTGTCTTCCGGTTTGTCATTCTTTTAATGCGTCTTCCAAAAATCTCATATACACAATCCCATTATTTTCCAACCAACAGACAACAGAACCATTTGTTGGTCTTTTATGTCTCTACTTTACTACTTAGGATTCTTTATGGATTATTCTGATCCTACCTTACTATCATAGATTGAACCTAGTTCAGATTTGATAAGCTCCCAAAAAAATCCCTCTAAAACTATTGGCCCCTCTAGAAGACCAGTAGGCAACAAAACACACAGGGTGTACTGCGTAGTCTCACCCAAGATAGCTCTATGGGTGGTTTCAATACTCAGGTGTTTGTAACCTGGGAATGAGTGGATATCTATGGTTGTATATTGTAATCTTTATTTATTCAGTCTAACATCTGATTATAACAGTCATTCCATTCATGCATGTGAAATACCAGATCTAACTAGTTAATTCATTCATCTAACATTCACCATTTAACAACAATAAAGATGCATAAAATCATTCACATAACACAGTTGTTACCATGGTTCACCCCCTCCTGAGCTATGTCCACAAAGATATGTCTCTCAAGCTATTTATTATGGTTCAGTAATCTATCATGCCATGCATGTTTACAATCTTAGATCTTACTCTCTTCAATATGCTCCCTGATCCCTGTGAGGCTAACTAGACCACACCAGGCTCCTCAACTTGTGATCTAACCCTCAGGATTGAGTTTCTCACCACTTCCCTAGCTCACCAGCTTACTGACTCGTACAACTATTACAACTCTCTATTCCTCGATCGACTCTGAATTTATTCCTCTAAGTACTACCTATTTATATTCTTAGCTCAACAACCATTACAATACATTCCCAAAACCCTAACTCTAGTGTCGTTAGGTATTCCTTTTATGCATGCCTCACCTGCTTCCCTTACACGTGTTTTTTTCCCTTCCAGTTGTCCTTTTCTCCTTACATGCTTCTCTTCCAAAAATATCCTTTTCTCCTGACTAGGCCTGCATCCAACAATGTTGCTTTTGCACTCTGACTACTTTTCCTCTTGCTTTTGTGCATCCTTCCATATTTAGCATTTTGAGTTGTCATCCTTCCTTTTCATCTTCTTTTTTCTCCTTCTTTATTGTTCTCTCTTATTTATTCTGCTTACTGCATTTTTTACTCATGTATGTGCCTCACTTGCACATTCCCTAGTCTTCTTTCTTCCTTTGTGCACCTATGTTGCACAGTTCTTCTATACTTAGGATTTTTATCAAAATTGTATCCCAAAACTGTTTGTCCAACAATATATCTATATCTATATCTATATCTATATCTATATCTATCTATCTATCTATCTATCTATCTATCTATCTATATATACAATTCTATTTTAATTCATTTATGCTTAGTTTTAAGTTAAAATAATTAATTTATGCTTAATTTGATTTATTAAATCTTTTTATATGAATACATAATGATGATGGTTAACGTCCACTCAGAGAAAAATTCGTTTAGCATACCTTAAGAAAAGAAAGACATTACTTGAATTTCTTTCAAATTTTATTTCAATGCTTGAAAATCATTAAGAGAAGTGTTCCAAGTTCACTAAAGTTTTGATGACTTAGAAGGTTAGGAAGGTCGACATCATGACAAATATTTGGAAATTGAGATCTAATTTGGGTATACGCGGGGCATTCTAGGAGAAAGTGTTTTTCATCTTCAACCCTCTTGGTGTCACAAAGGTGACAAATTCTTTCTTGACATGGTGTTTTAGGGATTTCCAATGCCCAGTTCCACTATTCAACTCATGAGAATTATTTATTGTTTTAAATAAATATTGATTCTCTTCTTTACGTTAGTCAAAAGAGAGAGATACTTTTTATATTCACGGTTATTGTTAAACATATCCTTACAATATCTTAATTTTATTTTATCGTCTAATTATTTATCGCACCATATATTCTCCTTAAATTTAGTTTGTACAATATATTCTTTTGGATCTCCTCTATCTTTCTCTGGGATTCTTGAGAGATATTTCATCCCCAAACTTCACATCCATATAAGATAATAGGAGTGACAAGAGTCTCAAAGAGGAGTTTTTTCTTATCCCATAGCCACATGTCTACTAATTTACAATTATTTTCAAGCCCATAGTAAGATTTCCACTCTCCATTTATCCTTTTCTCAATGCTATAGTTCCAATTGAGCTTGTGATGAATATGAATTCCAAGATATTATTGTCATATACGAAATTATTCTAGGTGATCTTGTTGGATTTAATGATCATAACATTTGTTTTGTCAGTGTTAACAGTCATACCTATACTAGAGAAGAATTCCTTGAGGATTATAAGCTACTTACTAAGGTCATAGGGATAACTTTCCACAATAACAATATCATTAGCATATAGAAGACGGATGGTTTTTATACTAGAAGGAGTTGGTCCAACACAACCTGCACCTTCTAAATAATCTTCTAATTTGTAAATGTAAATGTCAAAAAGGGTAGGGGATAGTGGACAACCTTGCTGGACTCCTATATTACATTTAATTTCTTCTGATCAACCCTCAGTACTCCTAAACTTGACAATAACATTCTCATACACCCTTAACGTATCATCCCTCACTCAAGAGGGAACTTATAGCTCTTTTAACCTATTCCAAAAATTGTTCCTAGGAACAATGTCAAAAGCTTTCTTAAAGTCAACAAAACAACAAAGGAGATTGGTTTTATTATACTTTGTTTTTATTTCATTGACATTTTATGTTTTGTTTCATTCTTTTTTATTTTTTGAATTCATGTTTAATATCTATTTTATATATGCTTCTTTTAATATATAAGCTTCATTTTATTTTTTTAGTTTATGAATGAAATGCACCAATGAAATGCATTTTTTTTTATCTTTTATAAACATCTTTTCAATTCATTTATATTTTATTTCATTCATTTTTATATGTTTTTAATCTCTATTTTATATATGTTGCTTCTAATATATAAGCACACATTTCATTTTTAAATTAGTTTATGAAAGGAAGTAAATACACATGGCACATTACATTAAAATTATCAGTGCACATAACATGTTATGGCTTGTTGCATATTTTATAAGAGAGGAAGTATAAATTTTGTTTTCATACGCCGTTTGTATTGATATTTTAACTTACTTTGTGGGAATACTTTTTTTTTTTTTGTCTAAATGATAATTTTTCGTCTATATTAAATAATTTTGTTTATTTCTATTTTTATTGTCCTACAGTAATGGACAATATAAATGTTTCAAATTTTATTTTTTCTTTGCATTAAATCATGAGACAAGAAGAATTTATTATTATCGTACAAAATAAGATCATTGTCTGAAATAGATCTCCATTCCACTATTTTGATGAAACCTTATAGTTTTTACCTAAGATGAAAGCAATACTGTGACAATTTTAACATATTTGTGAAATGGAGAAAGGTAGAAAACTTATGAGAGAATGGTTTCAGAAGCAAAGTGGTCATGTAGCCAGAGTTGATGTTAATTGGTGTTGTGTGTATCACCAATATAGTTGCACTTTATAATAGGTTTTGTTATTTTTATTATTTAGAGGATTTTTGGATTTTTTAACATTTGAAAATTGTATTTGTTGAAGTTAAAGTCTAAATATTTTTTAAATAAAATTCATTTTTCTTTTATACATGTCAACTATAGATTTTATTAATTTCCTACTATGTCATGTGTTATGGAATCATTTATATTGGTTATTTTTATATTGTTCATTAAAATATTAATATTGATACTTTTCATACTTTATATATTCATTGAAATATTAATATTGGTACTATTCATACTTTATATATTCCTTAACAAAACCTTTTAGATTATTACTATTCACTTTCTCAATATTACATTACATTAAAGAGAACCCATTTATATTTATAGTTTGGTCATTATATCACATGATCTTTATCTCTTCAACAATTATTGTCCATATGTTGTAATGTCAAACAATATTTAAATGTGTACACCAAACATAACCATTATTACTCTTGAAATGTTGGTATGTATCATTCCATTAAAGTTAATCATCTTATTACTTTTAAAATGTTGGAATACATTTGAAATGAAATTTCTTTTTCTTTTATGCATGTCAATTATAGATTATATCTCCTTCATACCATGTTATGTGTTTTGGAAAGAAAAGAAGAAAACAAATCAAATCATTCATGTTGGTACTTTTTTAGCTATTCATTAAAATATTTTATTTGTACTTTTCATACTTTATATATTCATTAATAGAACCTTTTATATTATTGTTATTCACTTTCTTAACGTTACATTTCATTAAATACATCTATATTAATATTTTTTTTGTCATAGTGTCACATCTTATACATGTTTATCTCTTCAATTATTACCATGCATATGTTGTAATGTCTCAAATTATTTATATGTCTATACAAAATAGAAACTTTATTAATATTGAAATTTTCATATGTGTCATTATGTTCAATTTATTCATCGTATTACTTTTAAAATGTTGCAATATGGCATAATATTAAAAGTAACTTTTTAATTTATAAATATGAAACATAATCTCTTGGATTTTTAGTCTTTAATTTGATGTCAACCTCTTGGATGTCACAAGCATTAATAGCAACCTCATAAAATCATTACTTTCCAAATATCAAATATGGTCATGTGACATTTTGTTCAAAGTAAATTACATTAACAACTTCAAACATAACATATATTACTTCACACTTCTTATCTAATATTAAGTGAATGGAAATCAATTTTTTACTTTTAAATTGCCACTATATGGCATTGTTTTGCAATGAACCTCTTGAAATATTACTATTGAAGTCTCTATTTATGCGATAACATTAACATTGAATTCAACCATATGCTTTCTTATAAATGTCACAATGTGATATATTCTTTAAGTCATCCTCCTATTTTATTCCTTTTAAATTGTGTCAATGTTTTATAACATTTATCTTGACCATAATATCAACTTCTTCATATCACAATATAACCCTTAAGGAACATCATAAAGTGATACAATCCTTGATTAGCATCACAAATTAACAAAAAACAGTGACAAAGGTACAATTTAACATTATTAAAAAAATACGACTTTCACCATGCATCATAACCTATAGGAATGTCCCAAATAAAACAAACCTTTATGGAATGTCACATTGCGACAAGACCTGGAACATAGAAATTCTATATAAGTCAATCAACATAAATGTCTCAATGAAACATAACTATAGTCAACCTTAATCCACCATAGTGATATGGGCACCCATGGTCAATCATAGTCCATGGGGTATCCACTTAGTGAATCTATAACCTAACATGTGTATTTATAGGATATTAAAAATTATTTTTTTTAATAAAAAAAATCATTTTACCACAGTGTTCTACATAAATATCTATTACATCATCCATATTAAATAACTTTTGTATAATGAAATAAAAAAAAATTGTTTCATCCAATAAATTACATAAACATTTATTAAAGTAAGTTTTTTAAATAAAAATAATATTTTATATTTTTAATATTTATATAAATTATACATAAATAAATTAAATTGTATGACAAATATTTATTAAAAAAATTAATTTATACAATATTAATGATAGTTAATCTCAACAATCACCATTTCTATCAACAACAATTATATAATAAATAAACAAAATATTTTATATTTTTAATATTTATATAAATTTTTATGAGAAATATTTATTAAAAAAATTAATTTATACAATATTAATGATAGTTAATCTCAATTATCACCAATGCCATCAACATTTGGTAAAAACGTAAGTATCAACTTAACCCCTAACTTGAATTGTCCTTAAAGTACATGTCTTCCCATTGGTTAGGCATTTACGTAACAAGTAACTTTGTTCCACTGATTAGGCATTTATGTAACCAGTAACGTTGTTCATGACCCATCAAGGTTGTGACATATATACACAATATACCAAGAAAGTGACATATACACATAATATACCAAGCATTCAGAGCACAACAATATATACAATCAGTATATCACCGATGATGATTTACAATTATTGTTGGGAAATTTTCAACTACCAATCATTGGAAAATGTGAAGAGTCTATAGAGCTCTAACATGAAAGAAAAGAAAAAGTTTTAATCAATTTCCATGCTCAAGACCTTATTAGGAGGCCACTTTTTAGTCATGACCTCCGGTTTAACAAAATATGTCCACAAAGTTTTTATATAAATTCTTCCAATAATACAACAAATCTATAAATTCTACAACAACGTCCTATAATTTGAGTATACCCCACATCAATATTAATGAAAACAAATAAATAAGTAATTTCATACATCATTGGGGGTATAAATTAAATTCATTGTGTTATCACTGAAATTTGCATAAAATAAAATGATTTAATCCTTTTAAAAAATATGCTCAAGTATTTTTTTCATTCATGTTATACTCTAAGATCACCAATCAAATGAGTTGATCATTCATGTTATACTTTAATATTATTAAAAATTGTTTTATACCGTTATCCATTAAAATAGACTTAAAAAAAATATAAAAAATAGTTGGGACATTTAAAGATGTGGGTGGAAGAAATTAGGAATAAAGAGAAGATAAGTAAACTTGAATTATGTTTTGGATTTGAATGAAGGGATTTTATTACGATGATCGGTGTATATTTATTAGACAGAGTTAGATTAAATATATTTTTAGTAATATATATATATATATATATATATATATATATATATATATATATTTTCAGTTTTAATTCATTTATGTTTAGTATTAAATTAAAATTATTAATTTATGCTTAATTTGATTTATTAAATCTTTTTATATGAATATATAATGATGATGGTTAATATCCACTGAGATCAAAATTCGTTTATCATACCTTAAGAAAAGAAAGATATTACTTATATTTCTTTCAAATTTTATTTCAATGCTTGAAAAGCATTAAGAGAAGTGTTCCAAGTTCACTAAAGTTTTAATGACTTAGAAGGTTAGGAAGGTCGATATCGTGACAAATATTTGGAAATTGGGATCTAATTTGGGTATATGCAGGGCATTCTAGGAGAAGGTGCTTTTCATCTTCAACCCTATTGGTGTCACAAAGGTGACAAATTCTTTCTTGCCATGTTGTTTTGGGGATTTCCAATGCCTAGTTCCACTATGCAACTCATGAGAATTATTTTTTATTTTAAATAAATATTGATTCTCTTCTTTACACTAGTCAAAAGAGAGATACTTTTGATATTCAAGGTTAGTGTTAAACACATCCTTATAATATCTTAATTTTCTTTTATCCTTTAATTATTTATCGCACCATATATTCTCCTTAAATTTAGTTTGTACAATATATTCTTTTGGATTTCCTCTATCTTTCTCCAAGATTCTTGAGAGATATTTCATCCCCAAACTTCACATCCATATAAGATAATAGGAGTGACAAGAGTCTCAAAGAGGAGTTTTTTCTTATCCCATAGCCACATGTCTACTAATTTAGAATTATTTTCAAGCCCATAGTAAGCTTTCTACTCTCCATTTATCCTTTTCTCAATGCTATAGTTCCAATTGAGCTTGTGATGAATATGAATTCTAAGATATTATTGTCATATACGAAATTATTCTAGGTGATGTTGTTGGATTTAATGATCATAACATTTGTTTTCTCAGTGTTAACAGTCATACCTATACTAGAGAAGAATTCCTTGAGGATTCTAAGCTACTTACTAAGGTCATAGGGATAACTTTCCACAATAACAATATCATTAGCATATAGAAGAAAGATGGTTGTTATACTAGAAAGAGTTGGTCCAACACAACCTGCACTTTCTAAACAATCTTCTAACTTATAAATGTAAATGTTAAAAAGGGTAGGGGATAGGGAACAACCTTGCTTGACTCCTATATTGCATTTAATTTCTTCTGACCAGCCCTCAGTGCTCCTAAACTTAGCAATAACATTCTCATACACCCTTACCATATTAGCTCTCACTTCGAAGGGAACTTTTAACTCTTTTAACCTATTCCAATAATTGGTCTTAAGAACAATGTCAAAAACTTTCTTAAAGTCAACAAAACAACAAAAGAAATTGATTTTATTATACTTTGTTTTAATTTCATTGATATTTTATGTTTTATTTTATTTTTTTTAATTTTTTGAATTTATGATTAATATCTATTTTATATATGCTTCTTTTAATATATAAGCTTCATTTTATTTTTCGTTTATGAATAGAATGCATCTTCTTTATTTTTATTTTTATAAACATCTTTTCCCTTCATTTATATTTTATTTCATTTATTTATATTTTTTTTAAATCCTTTTTATATATTTTTAATCTCTATTTTATATACGTTGCTTTTAATATAATCATACATTTCTTTTTAAATTAGTTTATGAAAAGAAGTAAATACACATGGCACATTACATTAAAATTATTAGTGCACATAACATGTTATAGGGAAAATAAGTTCAAATGCATGTAAACTTCAAACATGAAATCTTCTTCATGTAAATTTAGTACATTTAAAACAATCAAATCTAAACAAAACAAAAATCTCGTGTTTTAATAGTTCATAAAATATGGCTAACTACATATTTTATAAGAGAGAAAGTATAATTTTTTTTTTCATAAGATATGGCTTGTTGAATATTTTATAAAAGAGGAAGTGTAAATTTTGTTTTCATAAGTCATTTGTATTGATATTTTAACTCATACTTTGTCGGAATACATGTTTTATTTTTATTTTTTATTTTGTTTAAATGATATTTTTTTCTTACTTTAATTTTGTTTATTTATATTTTTATTGTCCTATAGTTTTGTACAACACAAATGTTTTCAATTTTATTTTTCCTTTGCATGAAATCATGAGATAAAAAGAATTTATTATTGTAATATAAAACAAGATCATTGTCTGAAATGGATCTCCATTCCACCATTTTGATGAATCCTTATAGTTTTTACCTAAGATGAAAGCAATATTGTGACAATTTTAACATATTTGTGAAATGGAGAAAGGTAGAAAACTTATGAGAGAATGGTTTCAGAAGAAAAGTGGTCATGTAGCAAGAGTTGATGTTAATTGGTGTTGTGTGTATCATCAATATAGTTTTACTTTAGAATAGGTTTTGTTATTTTTACTATTTAGGAGATTTTTGGATTTTTTTACATTTGGAAATTGTATTTGTTGAAGTTAAAACCTATATATATTTTAAATGAAATTCATTTTTATTTTATACATGCCAACTATAAATTTCATCAATTTTCTACTATATCATGTGTTATGGAATCATTTGTATTGGTTATTTTTATATTGTTCATTGAAATAATAATATTGGTCCTTTTCATACTTTATATATTCCTTAACAGAACCTTTTAGAGTATTACTATTCACTTTCTCAATATTACATTACGTTAAAGAGAACCCATTTATATTTTTATTTTGGTCATTATATCACATTCTAAATATCTCTATCTCTTCAATAATTATTGTCCATATGCTGTACAAACATTATTCAAATGTGTACACCAAACATAACCATTATTACTCTTGAAATGTTGGTATGTATCATTCCATTCAAGTTAATCATCTTATTACTTTTAAAATGTTGGAATACATTTGAAATGAAATTTCTTTTTCTTTTATGCATGTCAATTATAGATTATATCCCATCATATCATGTTATGTGTTTTGGAAAGAAAAAAAGAAAACAAATCAAATCATTGGTATCGGTACTTTTTTAATTGTTCATTAAAATATTTTATTGGTACTTTTCATACTTTATATATTACTTAATAGAACCTTTTATATTATTGTTATTCACTTTTTTAATGTTACATTTCATTAAAGACATCTATATTAATATTTTTTTTGTCATAGTGTCACATCTTATACATGTTTATCTCTTCAATTATTACCATGCATATGTTGCAATGTCTCAAATTATTTGTATGTCTCCACAAAATAGAACCTTTATTAATATTGAAATTTTCATATGTGTCATTCCATTCAATTTGTTCATCGTATTACTTTTAAAATGTTACAATATGGTATAATATTAAAGGTAACCTTTTAATTTATGAATATGAAACAAAATCTCTTGTGTTTTTAGTCTTTAATTTAATGTCAACCTCTTGGATGTCACAAGCATTGATAGGAACCTCATAAAATCATTACTCTCCAAATATGGTCATGTGCCATATTGTTCAAAATAAATTACATTAACAACTTCAAACATAACATATATTACTTCACACGTCTTAACTAATATTAAGTGAATGAAAATCAATTTTTTAGTTTTAAATTGCCACTATATGACATTGTTTTGCAATGAACCTCTTGAAATATTACTATTGAAGACTCTCTTTATGCGATAACATTAACATTGAATTCAGCCATATTGTAACGAACTGCCTCGTTACCACAACCGTTTTAGTGATACAGGTGCAAATTTTTTTATTTTTTATTTTTTGGTTTAAGGTGTGTGCGCGCGTGTAGAATTAACAACACACTTGACTTTATGGTGCCCCTTGACAATCGACAAGACGTGACCACGGTGTTCATCACAAGAAGACTGAAGGCACACGACGAGCAACCACAACAAGTAGGACCATAGGCATAAGGTGCACAATGCAAACATTTAGCGACAAGTAAGCCTGACTGATAACTACAACTGACCTCCCGCTCGTCCTACCCTGCAAGGTTAGGACCTCCAAGACACATAAGCAACGCTCAAGCCCGGTTTCCCATCGTCTTTAACCATTTAAGGTCTCAGGGCTGGCGACTGTTCTGAGGGACATGGAGGTGTCTACATCCCGCCCGACTCAAACAGACCAAGCCACCAACTGACCACAATCAAGCACAACATATATAAGGAGAACAACTGCGCTCCTTACGGAAGTCGCGTGATAAGAGGACTCCGACAACAGAACCCAATCTCACCCTGAATTACATGAACGACCACCCTAACATATTAACTAGAGTAATTTAAGGTACGAATTCCAGGTTAATGCACCACCCAAGTTATTAATCAATAATTAATAATTACAAATCGTTGTCATGAAACCTTAACTGTTTATCATTGTGTCACAAACATCCCACCTCTCACATGCTACGTTATTTGCTACATCCGCTAACTAAATAATGACCCTGCAAGACTAATTCATTCACTATCGTCCATTAGTAATGTACTAAAAATTGAGATCATACTTAGGTGAATCAAATGGAGAAACAATCATACAACAAAATTAAATTGCCACCTAAAATAACAAAATTAAATAACGAGGTTAAAAAGGGCATTAGTGGATGTGACACTATCCCTACTTAGAATAACCATAATTTAAAAATAACAAATTATTTAGAGAGGCTCCTATATGGACATAGC
>ML820430.1:27938-38997 GCA_009831015.1 Picea engelmannii | reverse complement strand
CATACATCATTTGGGTATAAATTAAATTCATTGTGCTATCAAATTTGCATAAAATAAAATGATTTAATCCTTTTAAAAAATATGCTAAAGTATTTTTTAAAATTCAATCAAATGAGTTGATCATTCAGGTTATACTTTAATATTATTAAAATTTGTTTTGTACCCATATCCATTAAAAATAGACTTAAAAACATTAAAAAATATAAAAAATAGTTGGGACCTTTCAAGACGTAGGTGGAAGAAATTAGGAATAAAGAGAAGATAAGTAAACTTTAATTATGTTTTGGATTTGAATGAAGGGATTTTATTATGCTGATAGATGTATACTTATGGAAAAGAGTCAAATTAAATATGTTTCTAGTAATGGATATGTTTTATTTTATATATATAAGATTAAATAAAAAGTGAATATTACACATTATCAGAAGGTTTGGATTTAACACAATAACTTGCATTTCAAAAGTTGGATGTTAGTCATTACTGTGCATCATTAGCATGAATTAGGTTAATTTCACCATGTTTAATCTCACGTATTACAATATCTCCCATACTTTTGCAGACCTATTTCTTATGCGAGTGATAGGTGTCATATTGTCGACATTTCATATTGTTGCGATGACCACATTTGAATGGAATGTGTAACATGTCATGTGTATCCATCAAGGTAATGTTGGGTGTCATGAAGGTAATGCTGGATAGTAACACTTATTTTCATATGGGAGGACATTTTTCCCACACCACAAAATCATACACTTCCACATGTAGCATGCATACTCTATGATTCTTGATGTGGGATTGCAGATCAGAGAAAGAGCAAGGAACCATCGATGAGGACATTTGAGAAATAACAATTTTTCTGAGAGGAACACACCATAGAGGATAAAATTAGACTGGGAACAATCTTTCTGAAAGGAACACACCATTGAGCGGGATGTTTGATGAGGAGGTTAGACAATGTTATTGGGCTTCCTTTCAATCTTTAAAGTTTTTCTATATATGTTTGGATTTGTACACCAACCTATTTATATACTTAGATTTATGCTTCCATCTATTTATACAGTTTTCCATTGTTCTATTAGTACCTGCAAGCAAACCCACCATTTTAACCAAAGTTTTGATAGATTCATACAATTTTCCAACTCATATTTCATTTGTAGTCCTAAGTTTTTAGTTTGAGGTCTTATTTCGCCTCATATAGAGGAAAGGGTGAAATATTTCATTTGAAACTTAGAAAATGATGATTACATTATGGCGTACATCGTTTGAAGTGAATCAATGCTAGCTTTGATGTTAACATTAGTTCATAGACATTTAATGTTTATGTCTTTCATTTATCATATCATAAGTTTCATGAATTCCAATTAACATTATGTTGTAGTGTCCAACGACTATAGCTAAGTGATGTACAGTTGTAGCTTGCATGCAACATCCGCCCCTATTTCTTCCTAGCAAGTAGCGTCCATTTCCTTAGATATTTGCATACATTCTTTTGGACATTCTTTTGTCCATCTGTTATTTCCTCAGATCAAAGCAAGCTTAGGATGGAGGAATGCTAGCTTGAGCTCAATTTGTCTAGTTTGGGGTGGCGTGTGGAGAACCGATTTTTATTTTTACTTTGGTCATTATATCAAATCCTAATGATCTCTATCTCTTCAATAATTATTGTCCTTATGTTGCAATTATGTTGCAATGTTATATATTATTCAAATGTGTACACGAAACATAACCTTTATTACTTTTGAAATGTTGGTATGTGTCATTTCATTAAAGTTAATCATCTTATTACTTTTAAAATGTGGCAATATTTTTTAAATAAAATTGTTTTTTTCTTTTATACATGTCAACTATCGATTGTATCCCCATCCTACCATGTGGAGAGAAAAGAAGAAAACAAATCAAATCATTTGTATTGGTACTTTTTTAACTATTCATTAAAATATTTTTATTACTACTTTTCATACTTTATATATTCCTTAATAAAACCTTTTAGATTATTGTTATTCACATTCTTCATGTTACATTTCATTAAAGGAATCCATATTAATATTTATTTTTGTCATAATGTCACATCTTATACATGTCTATCTCTTAATTTTATTTTTTTTAAGTAAGAAGTATAATATATTAAAACCCTTCCAGAGGCAAAAAGGAGTTCCGAAGTACAGATATAGTCATGTTGTAATTACTGGACTTCCCCAACAGAGGGGAAACTGGCCCAGTCAACAGATTAGTCAGCATAAGTAAAGTAATGAACTATAAAAAGTAAAGTCCTAGACAGCCTGGACATCAGTTGAAACTAAAAATAACTGACACGACCTCTAAAAACAGCAAGGGCCTAAACGCCTGACATGTAACCTGGCCAGGTGGCATGGAGTCCCCAGTCCAAGGTTCCTCCTCGACATACGTCACCCCATCTTCCCATTGCACATCGACTTCCTCTTTGGTCTCAGTTCCAAAGTTATTCTTCGTGGTATCCTACAACAGTCACTTGACAGAATTCACCTCCTCAACCATGGTCTCGCGCCCATCCCGTTTCATTTCAGACTCTGCTGCGCACTGCATTGTGACATCTCCACCATTGGTAGTTGCACAGGGTTCCTTCTCTGAAGTCGTGCACAACGTGATCTTTCCACCATCGGTAGCTACACCTGGTTCCTTCATAGAAGTCACTCCTGTTGGGTCCGAGTGGAAAGCCTCGTGCATGGAGGAGAGGAGATGAAGGAAGAGCACCACCTTTTCATTTGTAGTTTTCAAGCGAAATTGAAGATCCTTCACCCCCTGGCAGAGTTCAAAGACTAAGCCATAAAGGATGGATAGGTTATCTTAGATCTTCTCGCCATTGATGGAATCAGAGGATGGGTGCCCATTGTTCCCAGGCTTTCGCGAAGAAGGTGGCTCGCCTCCTAAGTTCCTTGGAGAAGCTGAGAGTGGTGTAAGGGTCAGCTCAGCCACAAGTGGGGTGAGGAGGAGACGCAAGGATGAACAAAGCGGCCAGGGGATAATTTCTAGGCAGTTGAAGTGCATTATCGACGGAGTAGGAGGGGTAGTGATGTGAGGCTCGGCCTGGAGGTGAAGGGAGGAGCAGGTGGAAAGTGGATCGGGAGGCGAAATTGAAGGCCAACGAGGTCTCCAGGGAGAACCCCGCCGTGGCCTCCCTCTTAGTTGTGGCTTATGGTTAGGCATAAGGTGCATGTAGCAGAGGCAGAAGGTCTGGGGGTGAATAGGAGACACCAGAAACCAGAATATTCTAGCATGAGCCGGCCATGGCAACGAAGGGGGGATCCCTTCAGACCACCAGCAGAGAAAATGGATGGAAACCAGGAGTAAAACCATGTGAAAATGCATATTAGGAGAGACTAATTGCATTAAAGCCCTTTCCCATCGTGATTAGAGCTAGTTAATGCCACAGGAGGGTGGTGGGTGGTGGCACGAGTCTGTCACATGGATTCGTGCCCCGTTGGATAGAGCCGACCTCCATCATGTGCCAAGTGTACACCACTAACACCCCATCCGGGGCTATCTATCTCTTAAATTATTACTAGGGAATGTCTTGAATTATTTGTATGTATACACCAAATAGAATCTGTATTAATCTTGTAATGTTGATATGTGTCATTCCATTCAAGTTATTCATATTATTACTTTTAAAATCTCACAATATGGCATAATATTAAATTTAACCTCTTAATTTTTGAATGTGAAACATAATCTCTTAGATTTTTACTCTTTAATTTAATGGCAACCTCTTGCATGTCAGAAATATTGATATGAACCTCATAAAATGATTACTCTCCAAATGTGTTCATGTGACATATTGTTCAAAGTAAACTACATTAACAACTTCAAACATAACATATATTATTTTACGTCTTTCAACTAATATTAAGTGAATGGAAATCAATTTTTTACTTTTAAATTGCCACTATATATCATTGTTTTTCAATGAACCTCTTGAAATATTACTATTAAAGTAGATCTTTATGCAATAACATTAACATTTAATTAATCCATATGCTTGCTTATAAATGTCTTAATGTGACATATTATTTAAGTCATCCTTCTATTTTATTGTTCTTAAATTGTGACAATGTTTTATAACATTTATCTCAACCATAGTATCAACTTATTCATGTCACATTATAACCCTTAAGGAACATCATAATGTGATATAATCCTTGATTAGTGTAGAAATGTGACAAAATCCAATGACAAATGTATAATTTGACAAAATCCAATGACAAATGTATAATTTGACATTAGTAAAAAAGAGATGAATTTCACCATGCAAAATAACCAATAGGAATTCCTCAAATGAAGAAAACCCTTATGGAATGTCACATTGCAATAAAACCTAGAACATATTAATTCGACATAAGTCAATCAACATAAATGTCTCAATGAAACATAGCCATAGTCAACCTTGGTCCACCATAGTGATATGAGCACCCATGGTCAACCATAGTCCATGGGTTCCCCACTTAGTGAACCTATGAAATAACACATGCATTTTTTGGATATTAAAGAATACCTTTAATTTCACTAGATATTGATAAATACCTCCTGAAATCCTTTTGTTGAATCCCCTTCCCAATACATCTTTCCAACAATAATAGAAACCTTATTTTTACTAAATATCCCATATTTTTAATAGATACCCATTATTATATCCCCCAATACTTATAAACCTCCTGTACCTCACATCCCCCCCATCCTTCCAAATACCTGCAATATGTTGACGCTATATTTCACTATTTTAAAACCCCCCTTTATGAATGAACACGATAAGATATTGGTCAACAAGTTGAATCCCCCATGCCATATTTAATCATGGGAAACCATATTCTACCCATGTTATCCATGGTTATGTTGATATAATCCTTGCGAAATAACCCAACCCTTCATTCCTATCACAATGAGACATAAACATTGAGGAACATACAATTTCCTTATAAGCCAACCTAGATGAATATGAGAATGAAACATGACCATTTAGGAACATCTCACTTAAACAAAAACCTTAAGGAATTTTATTTTTGAGATAACCATAAATTAATGTCACTATGTGACATAACAACGCAATGTGAAAAAACCTATCATATCCTTACACTGATGTCACAATGTGGTGCGTAGAGCTAATGTAGTGTCCCCCAACTTAACCAAGGAACATTACTTGTGGAAAACTCATTAAATCAATAATATTTACTGCTAATAATTTCTTGTAGCTAACCAACTACATATCACATCCATATTTAACTGTTTGATTGATACCATGGTTCTAAATGCATCTAATGACATATATTAAACTTGAATGCCAATGATCAAGAAAGATAAACACACAACATTCATATAAACCATTTACACGGTAGAAAATCATAAGAAAAAAACATAAGAATTTATATGTTAGTAATTAACCAACTACTTGTATACAAAGGATGAACCTCCCAAGTTTCTGTTCAGTTTCTCTCAACAATAGGCCATCCCTGAGCTAAGGCTATGATTCCACAAGGAGGTTCGACCCACTTAATTTCCACTCTCCGAACAAAACGAAACCTCCAACTAGGGTTCTACTCCTACAATAGTTCTAATCCTCCAACTCTCTCTTTTTCCCACAACTTGCACTACCTAAGGAATGTACCCCCTTCACCACTCACAGTCCTTTGGGATATACCATTCTTTTATTAGGACCCCTAGTGCACTATGTTGGATAGGAAATCTCAATTGGGGACCCTTAAGAACTCTCATCTACCCAATGAGTTTTCACAACATCCCTCACAAGGCTCTTGAGTCATTTCCTCAACAGGAAAACACACAACAGGATTACAAGACATTTTTATAGGCACAGATGTCTCTTTCCAAACATAAAAAACAACAAAACAATGGTTACCTTCAATTATAGTATGGATTTTCCTCTTCCCATCCCTCTACTCTTCCTTTGTTTCCCAAAAGTTGTATGTAAAAACTGTTCTCCATCCAAAAACATGATTGTCCAAAACCTGCCCTCTTGGCCATACAAATTTCCTCTCTTTGTTTTCTTGTTTGACTTGATTTAAACTCTTAGCCAAGCTTATTGTACTCATTCCCATGCTCTCCAATAACTATGGGATGTGACTCCTCACATCCACCCTCTTATAGGAGTTAAATGATAGGATTTCAACACACTCCACATCAAATTAGAAGGTTATATACAATGATAATAATTCAGGAATGTGAGTTGGATTAATACCCATGAATAATTCCCCCCTTGGATCCCTCTCTCTTGTGGAATCATATCCCCCCATTTGTTCTTCATTCCTTTCGTATCACATCCAAGGATTTTTACTTTTATTAATTATTCAATGCACATAATATTCAATTCGCCCCTCAACCACATTGAATCAATATGAGATATTCACCCCAACACATTGTCTCACCATCCTAATTCACATCTATCCATTTACATTATAGTTCATGGGGATTAAAAATGGGGATGTTACATTCCCCTCCCCCTTATTTTTTCACTTTACTCAGTGCACAACCTTCTGTAGGTGTAATTTCATGTTACAATTCTGGATCCTTTTCCATTCATCAACATATATAGTCTCTCTAGCCCAAAATCACATAGGAATCCCATCCTAAAAAAAATTACATAGGAAATAAGACCCGAATACTACAAATGCATAGGCACTCTGGCTCAAAACATAAATACAAGGACACCCTGGCCAAAAACATATATATAAACCATTGGCATTCTCTTACATCTATCCCAATTTCCACCATCTCTCTTCCTATTGACCTCTACAACTGAAGGAATGGTCTGCCATTTGTTTATCAGGGTTGACCTAAGGAATGTGTCCCCTTCACTTTCCTTAGTCCATCGAGCCACTCCATTCGTTTATCAGGGTCCCGCCAGCACAGGTAACTAGGAATCTCACTTCTGGGATCTCAAGGGACTCATTGTTAGGAAGAACTACCAAGAAATAACCAACAACAACCTTACTACTATAGTGCAACTCACACAGTAGTTCACACTTTAGGCATGAAAATATAGTTTTTCGAAAGTGAAACTCTGACACAGGAGTTCACTCTTCAGGCCTGACAACCTGATTCTTAGACAATGCAAATTTGATGTAGGATTTCACTCTTTAGGCATGAAAACATGGTTCTTAGATAGTGAAACTCTGAAGCAAGAGTTCACTCTTCAGGACTGACAACTTGGTTCTTCATGTTGTACCCACCCTCTAAGCTCAAGCATCCCTTTCACTGTTACATAGTTCCTCAGGCGATCCATCATTTTCCAAGGTGTTCTTACACAAACGAATGCCAACTTGCTTCTAGAATTCCAATAGCAATCTGTAACCTGCGAAAATCATCCCATATACATCATATGCATACAATCAATATCAGACATCATTGAATACAATTTTCATTATAAAATTCAAATCTGTTTTACTCAAGAAAATAGAATTTCCAAAACATTAGTTTTCTTCTTGTTGTTGTTTGGCTCTTGAAGTAGTATATATCAATCTTCCTTATGGGATTACATCCCTTCCATGTACAAGACCATTTCCCTTGCAATTTTCTCAATTTTTAAGTAGCCAATTAAATTGTTAGAATAACATAACAATTTTCAATTATCAATTTCTCAAATTTTTTTATACACGAAAATAAATATTTCCACACATGAGATTTTTATTCATTATGTTTGGCTCTTGCAGCTATATATATTAGTATTACTTATGGTTTACATCATTACCATATCCAAGACCATTCTACCTACAATTGTCTCAGGTTTCTTTCATCCAAACAAGATGGTTATCACTCATGCACATTTTAGTAGTTCATGAAATGATCTTAGAATTGTAATTTACAATCAATTCAATCATTTCCAACCATTGTTCACATTAAAATGGAATTCAACCATTCATAATATTATCTAGAATGAAACTATAATTCATCGTAGATGCATTATCAATACATTCTCCTTTTCATAATGCAATCAAACTTTAATAATAAATAAAACCAACATGTCAATAATCATGGTCACATCCACACAATGCATCCTTGCATTAATTCTAGAATACCATATGTTCATATCATGTATTTAAAAATGTGAGTTGGAAGGTATGGCCCACCCCTAAATAAATCACCCAAACTCTTCCCCACAACCCATCCGATTATTTGGATACCTTCCTCTTCAACCCATACACAACACTAGGAACATCATTCCTTAATGTTATTTAGTGTAGGAAAAAATGTTGCAGTCCAAACATCGGTCATATAGGGGAAAACCATTACGCACTTGGATGGAACTATAGAATTTCCATATCCAATCTCATCATGACCTCACACATTACCATTTCTAATGGAATTCATTGTACAACAGAAGTAAAGTCTCCTGACTTAACTTGGTTATGATCACATAACCAATCATAATTCAATATGCAGTTAAATTTCCCATAAATGCATTCAAGCAAAAATTAAGATTTTCATACTCAAGGAATCATGCCTTTACATCAAATCAAATATTGATATTTGACTGAGGGAATTCTTACCTCAATTCCCTTTATCATTTATACATCACAACAACCCCAAATGTATATCTACATGGTCATCATCAATTTACTTGATGCTACTTGATCAATTGGTACTTTATAGAAGCTCACATGTCCCCTTACCAACCTCTTGATAAATATTCCCACCATCCTCATTTATCTTCATATGGATGGATACCATAAGAAACAATATCATCATGTTATAATCATTTTTCCTGGATACATAATCCATCATTAGTTTTATTCAATATCATAACATCATTATTTCATATATACCAATAGACTACTCTTATTCTATACTCATGCCACCAACATATTCATACATGTTCACATGCACAAATGCACATCAATATGTACCAAGAATTTGATATTTCGTTCTTATTTTATGCACATGCATTCTATCTTTATTATATGCATCATGCATTAATTGTATCATGCACTCCAATGCATATCTATCTCAGATTCAATTACTTATTTAGAATTTTTTGTTGTAGATGGTTGTCCTTGAATCTCTGTAGAACCTCACTTCCATGGGCATTTCCATTATTCTTAATTGTGCACCATTCGACCCTATTTTGAATCTTTTATCCGAGCCCCACTTGGCCATTCTGCATTTCCAGCTACTAGATCCACCAGTTCTTCCATCTCACAATTGGTTTCTTTAGGTAGAGAAAACCTATCCCAACATCTCTTGGATAAATTATCAATATTCATAATGTTGTAACATGCACAACTCCAACTGAACATTAGCACTGTAATCTATTTATCCATTCCCAATTTCTTTGACCAAACTAGTCTTGAAATACCTTTATCATTGATTGACATTTAAACATTATGAAATATTATTTTATGTCATTTTTCTAATATTCTTTTCCATCCATGGATTTTCTCAATTTTAAATAACTCTCTTCACTTCATTGAGTGATTTACCATGAAATACTACTTGTCCATTCAAGACCACTATTCTCCAAATGGAATTATACACTCTTCCATTTGGACCAGTACCTTGCTTCCACTGTACACTTTGATAATGGAGACAACTTTCCTTCTTTGGGTACTTTTAGACAAAAGTTGTTAGATCATATCTAACAATCCCTCATCTTGCATTCTTATAATTGCACATAGATATGACTCATCCACTCCATTGTTAGGATATTTAGACACTTAGGAGTTAGTTAAGATTGACTTGGTCTAATGTGTCGTTAGGTAAAAGTGTATTTCTTTAGTATGCATTAGTATGCATTTCTAGTTAGGAAATATGATGGTCACGATATGTTCTCGACGTAGAGTGATCAGACAGTTCATATTCTACTCGATATTAATGACCATTGATTCATGGTTTAACACTCGATTGGTCCATTATCTCGATTTAAAGAGCATGGAGGGTCATTTACCAATGATCGATTGTGAGAAAATCTCTTTGTAATCTTTTTCTTTTGCATTAATAAACAATTCCAAGTGGTCGCATTGTCTTGGGCCGTGGATGTTTCCCCGTAGGGGTTTTACCACGTCAAAAAATCAGTGTTTTGATCTTTGATATGGTTGTGTGAGTGGTTACTAAAGGTGTTTGGCCTCTGTTGGAATACCTGTGTTGTTGAACATGGTACCAGATCTTGTTTGAAGACCCACTCTTTTTGTAGATTGAGATTGTGAAGATGAGTTGTGTTGATACTGAGAGGGGGGGGTGAATCAGTATCCAGTACAATTTAAAAACCTTTTTCAACTTATACTTAAACCATTCAATTATATCCAATGAGAAATGAACAATAGTATAAGAGTTACACAAATACACCACAATACACCATGCACAATATATGAGAAATAATCAATAGTTTTTGTTCAAGGGAAGTAATGACTTCCAAAGGTAGCTACAGCTTCCAAATGTAAAGGGAGGGATAAACCTCCAAGAGGAAGATACAATCCTATAATATAAAGAGATATATGAACTCTCTATCCTTTCCCCTTCCTTCCACCCAAGAATATATGAGAGATAATAAAACTTTATTCAATTCTAGTCTGTTCAGAAGACTCAACTTGTACAGCATGCCCCGCGCTCAATATTTAACATACGATTCTAAGACTCGCACACAAGAAACTAAAGTGCCTACGCTTTCCAATGGAAGTGGTCCCACTAAATGGGGAGTTTGTATGAAAAATTTATGACTGTTTTACCCAGAAAACCTGTTTTTTTGACTAGTTTCAGGACTGGTCACAAACCCTATATTCCACAGAGTGTATCTCCATAATTATAGCGAATAAAGAGATGAAATTTTTACCAGAGGTACCTTGATATGTATTATCAATACCATAGAGATTTCACCATCTGAATCGTTCTAGAAAAAAAATTATAGCAAAAATGGTAAGATGACCTGAAAATAACATACGTTAGAACACATCACCAAAAGACTTCATCCTCCCTTGAAATCCGGCCTTCTTTTACTTCTTCTTCTCTCTGAAATTAAACTTGTATCAAATGAATGTATAATGATGTTTATTTATACCATTTATGTCACTTCCTTTTAACATTA
>ML820428.1:101855-115956 GCA_009831015.1 Picea engelmannii | reverse complement strand
TTTGAATCATCTTGTACTTGAACATTTAAGTGGGGTAAAAGGAGGTTGCCCCCTCGAAGAGGCTTATTATCTGAAATTATCTCTTTTTCAAGGCGTTGAGTACTTTTCTTGAGGTTTTTCTATGCTATATTGAAGTTTGGTTCCTAACACTTAAAGCCGACATAAATAAAATAACATTACTAATATAATATGCTGCAATTAAGGGGTAATGAGCCAATATTAGGGCTTAACAAAATTTCTTTGGTGAAATGGCATCATACAAATGTTGGAGAAATTTCTATTTTCGACACACTAGTTCAGTGCGAGTTAACTGACTAGTTCTATTTTAGACTTTCTAATCTTAGACCATCACTATTATGCATGCATTCATAATTATAGGATGTCATTGTCTATATGAGTGAAGATCACTCACTCATTGATAAGATCATAATATGCATTGTTTATCATTCTTCGTTGTGTATATCTCTTCTTTTTCTTGATAAGATTTGATTTTGTATTCTTTATCTAGGTCTCCTATGCATGTTTTCATGAAACAATGACATGGTATCAAAGCTACGTTGCTTGGAGCAAGCTAGACAAGCCAAAGAATAAGGAAAATCAGAGTTTCGGCGAGATAAATCCATGGCCATACTTTTCAGCAGTGATTTATCCAAAAATATTAATGTTTTGAGGAAACGAATCATGTGGGAAGTAAATCTACCCATTCTACAAGTGGGTTTTCAACCGTTTGGCAAGATTCCTCACTGTTTCCTCAGAAAGTAAGTCAGAAGATAGCCTCCTGAAACTGATACGAATCTGTGGTCGTACCTTTCTACAGTGATTGCTCCCAAAATATTAAATTTTTGAGGAAATGGCTCAAGTGGGAAGTAAATCGACCCATTCTAAAAATGGGTTTTCAACCGTTTGGCAAGATTCCTCATTGTTCGCTCAGAAAGCAAGTCGGAAGATAGCCTCCTGAAACTGATACAAATATGTGGTTGTACCTTTCTACAGTGATTGCTCCCAAAATATTAAGTTTTTGAGGAAACGGCTCGCGTGAGAAGTAAATTGACCCATTCTACAAGTTGTTTTTCAATCATTTGGCGATATTCCTTATCGTTTGCTCAGAAAGTAAGTGGGAAGATCGTCTCCTGAAACTGATACAAATTTTCACTTAAAGTTTCCTTTCTGTCGTGATTTGTTAATTTTTCACTTGCAGATTGAGAGTAAATTTTTAGGGGTTCTTAGAAACAGTGGGAGAGATGGATAGGAAAACTATTATACAGTCAAACTTGGTGGTAATCCTCACACCATACAATTATTTTGATTGGAATCCCAAGGCAGAATTCCAACTTAGAAGGAAATGACTGTATAATTTGACGATGGTGACAAAAACAGAACCTACATCAGCGATTGAGAAGATGAGATGGGTGAATCGTAAGGATGAGGCCATAGGACTACTTCTCGAGTTAATCTCCATTGGTTTATTGTTTCATGTTTCTGCATGAAAGAATCCAAACGAGATCTGGACCACCCTAGAAGGACTCTTTGGGAAGCAGGATGAGATGTAAGGTCATATGCTTCAGGTAGAGTTGAATACCTTAGACCCTAAAATCTTTGATAATATACATGATTTCTTTATTAAATTTAAATCTTTAATTTTGAGCTTGGTTAAATGTGGTATTGACAAGTATACACAAGAGAAACAACTGATTCTAACAATCTTGGCCAAGCTAGGACCAGAATACGTTGTATATGTCTCCAATTTCCATTCTAGTAGATGTCTTTTTGGAACAAATTGGAAAATTCCTACGTCAGTTCATTGAGTCTCTTACACAATATCAGACAAAACTCATGCAGATGGGCCTCATGAAAGATCCCAAAGCACATGCACTCAACATGCATGATGGAAAAGGATCATCCAAACACAACAGAAAGGAGAAACAGAACGAGAAGGAGGGATATTCCAAACCCTTAAACAATCCTTTAGGTTGCAAAGACTCGTTAGATTCCAAGAAGAAGAAGAAGGGAAAGCAGTGCACTTACTACAATAAACCAAATCATGAAGAATCCACATGCATGAAGAAATAGATCGATCTTATGGCACAGGCACTTCGGTAGAACAACCTTGGAAACTTCATTCCAGGGGGAGTCAAGAAGCAGAAGGAAGAAGATCATGCTCCTAAGAAAGGTAATCATCATGCTCTTGTTGCAATTAATTCCTCATCCAATTCATGGATTATAGATTCAGGTGCATCCCATCATATAGCAGCGAAAGAGGAAGTTTTATCTTCTTTGAGTCCATGCTCAAGACCCCCTATTCTCATGGGGGATGATAATCCAGTAGCAGTAGCAGGAGAATGGAGAGTGGAACTCCACAATGGCAGTTTTGAGAATATTCTACATGTTCCAAATCTTTCTATGAATCTGCTCTCTGTTTATCAGATCACTCAGAAAGGTAAAAAGGTTGAATTTACATCAAATTCAGTTTTAGTAATTGACATGCATGACAATTCCATCATTGAAATTGGTGAGGTGGATCACAAGTCAAGGTTGTATAAATTCACTAAGTTTTCTGGTGATGACTCCTCTATTCTACTTACACATAAGGAGAGTACTTTGCATGCACCTCCAGTGAAACATGCATATACTCTTGTGCTTCCATCAGTTTCAGACATCAGAGATGATTCCATACACTTAGATTATGTACATGGAAATAAGAAGGTATTACATCCATATAAGAAGCCTGTGCCGAAGCTTCAAGAGATTCCCAAGAAGGCACAGACCACACTTCAACCAACAGGAAACCTTGCAGGGAATCCATTGGATTCGAGGAGGACTCGATTTCAGCATGAGGAGCCTTCTCATGTACTTTCATCTTTAGAACCTTCAATGCCCATGCATTGATATATGGTTCAATCTACTAATCTGCAAACCTACAATAATGTTGTGGTAAATCCATTATGGAAAGAAGCCATGCAGGAGGAGCATGACTCTCTTCTAGATAATCAAACCTGGCATCTAGTTCCACTTCCACTAGAAAGGAATATTTTTAGGTGCAGATGGGTCCACGGGATCAAGAGGTACAAGGCTCGATAGGTTTCCAAAGGACTTCATCAGATCCATAAATATTTCTACATATTCACGAAGACTTTCAGTGAGCATAATTTTCGGACTTTGCGGGATTGTCTTGCAGTGAAGAACACAGTTGCCTAGTAGCTGCCATTTTCTTCTTTTGATACATTATATTTTGAGGGGGGGTTTTGTTCCCATGTGGTTTTCCCTCTTTCCTCATTTTTTCATTGTACATGAGTACCTAAAATGGCCTAGTAGTCGGGACTCATTTTTTACTCCATAGTGATGTTCAGGGGGCTATTGGAGAAATTTCTATTTTCAACACACTAGTTCAATGGGAGTAACACTAGTTCGGTAGGAGTTAACTTACTAGTTCTATTTTAGACTTTCTAATCTTAGACCATCACTATTATGCATGCATTCCTAATTATAGGATGTCATTTCCTATATGAGTGAAGATCACTCACTCATTGATAAGATCATAATATGCATTGATTCTCATTATTCATTGTGTATCTCTCTTCCTTTTCTTAATAAGCTTTTTTTTTGTATGCTTTAGCTAGGTCTCATGTGCAGGTTTCCATGAAACACTAACAAAAAAGAGGTGGTTGGTACTCTTTTTTTTCTCCCCACATAGAGTACATAAGTCAGTTCCTTTCCATGACCTCTTCTACAAATTATCCAAGGTTATAATTATATTGTTTAAGACCAACAAAAGGAAATTTTTTGTTTTGAGAGGGTCATCAAACTTCTTGTAACATCCCCACTATAATTTCTAGTTTAATTAATGCATAATGTAGATATGAATGTGGCTATGTCCAAATGATGTATATGTGAATTTTATTTCTGAATTTTAATAAATAAAATGCAATGCCAATTGTTGGGGGACATGGAAAGAAATGGGGGTTGATTAATCCACAAGAGAGGAGGGGTCTAGAAATGGATATTTTATCCATGAGTGTAATTCCTAAATCATTTTCCTTCTTTTAATGTTTTGAGTGAACCTTCTGATTTTTCCCTTGAGTGCAGAAGAGCTCAATCACTAAATACTTGTAAGAGGGTGGGCGTGAGGAGTCATATCCCATAGTTATTGAGACCATGGGGATTAGTACAATCAGTTTGGGGAAGAGTGTAAGTCAAGAAAACAACAAAAGGAGTAAATTTGTATGTCCAAGAGGGTATTTTTGGGCAGTTTCATGTTTGCATGAGAAAGGGAGACAACAGAAGGGGAGAGTGCTTTGGAGCTGGAGAAACAATGGAGGGTGAATTATGGAGCATTTTTGGAGTTTAAGACTGAAGAAGCAAATCATTTTCCTACTTTTAATGTTTTGAGTGAACCTTCTGATTTTTCCCTTCAGTGAAGAAGATCCCAATCACTAAACACTTCTAAGAGGGTGGGCATGAGGAGTCACATCCCTTAGTTATTGAGACCATGGGGGTTAGTACAATCATTTTGGGGAAGAGTTTAAGTCAAGAAAACAACAAAAGGAGAGGAAATTTGTATGTCCAAGAGGGTAGTTTTGGACATTCACGTTTTTGCATGAGAAAGGGAGACAACTGTAGGGGAGAGGGCACTGGAGATGGAGCAATAATGGAGGGAGAATTATGGAGAATTTTGGAGTTGAAGACTGAAGAAGCAAGTTTTCAGGATTGCAGAAGAACCAGGATGTTGGGCCTGAAGATTGAACTCATGTGAGAGGTGCACTGCAACAAGAAGTTATTGTTGTTATTTCCTAGTAGTTTCCCTGGAAATGAGTTCCCTTGAGTTCTCAATAGTGAGATTCTCAGTCACCTGCATAAAAGAGACCCTGATAAATGAATGGCTCAATGGAATGAGAGAAGTGAATGGGTACATTCCTTGGGTTGGGAAAGTCGAAAGGAAGAGAGTTGGAGGAAATTCAAGATAGTTGTAGGAGAATGTCAATGGGTTGTGGGATTATCCAAGTTGTGATTGGACAATGATAAACACCCTATTTTGTGGATTCCTAGACCCAGCTCGGAGGTGAATTTATATTGAGATATGGAAAAACAAGTCTATGGTTGGGTGGAACATCCATCCCAAGAAGTTGATTGCACAACTGTTATGAAACGATAAGTGTTTATTATGTTTTTCTAAGTTATTTTGTGAGGTAAATTGTTGTGTTTTAACTCTGTGTATGTGAATGATTTATTTATTGTCATAAATGATTTTATTAGTTTCATTCATGTTTATCTCAGCATGTTGTAGCTATATTTAAATTTATGGTATCAAACATGGTGAAATATATGTGTATTCCTATAGTTGGTAAGCTACAGAATTAGTTAGCAGTAAAAAAAATCATTCTATGTGTATTCTGCAAGTAATGGCCCTTAGTCAAGCTGGGGAATGTTACAGATTGGTATCAAATCTCAAGGTTCAACATCGAGCTTGTATGGGTCGAGCACAGTGAAAATTTGGAATAAATTCACTATTGCATAGTTTCACATGTGATGGATTTGGGGAAAATTGTGAAGACAGAGTGAAATCCCCAAATTTATAAGCATATTTGAGTTAAGTTTTCTCGGAACAAGTCGAAGAGAGGATTAATGGTGTCAATATGAAAGTTACAAAGTTAATGTTGGCATGGGAAGTCAAAGTTCGTGTTTGAATGGTGACTAAAGAGTGGGAAGATCAGTGGCTCAGATATTTTTGACATTGGGAATCTATGGTCAAGATTAACTCTGGAATGATTCAAAACTTCCAAGTTCACCGAAGGAAAAATTTCGGGGAAATTATAAAAAATTTCAAAAATGTATAATTTTTGGAAGAATTGGAAGAATTGTGTATGGTGATGACGTGGAATGTATCATGATGTGGACCGAAAATTTCCATGGTGGTAGAAGGTTTGGGTTGCATTACTAATTTTTATGAATCAATGACCTAGATCTTGCCGACATTAAGAATTTGACGACCATGTTTTGTTTACAAGATTTGGGGAAGCTCGATGAAATTTGGAGAGTTCTAAAAATTGATAATTGAGATTACTATGATCTCAAAAATTGACAGTCCAGATCCAACACGGGTTGTGCATAAATCCAAAGTTCATCGGGGTTTGGAATTAGAAAATTTTGAACAAAAGTTGCAAATTAGAACTTTGATGCCCAATGGAGTTCAAAGTCTGATGGTCTTTGGAAATATGTTTCCCAATGGTCTTTATAAGGGTGTTTCCTGACAGTCTTTGGAAGGGTGTTTCCCAATGCTCTTTGAAAAGATGTTTCTCGGTGGTATTTTTGACAGGTCCAAATGGATTGTCAAGCAGGTAAGGGAGAATGCCTAATGGTAAGTCCCAATTAGACTCACTCTTGTTTGGGATGGAATTTTCGACTAGTATTTGGGCCTGATTACCACTTTTAATTGTTATCTAAATATAAATTTGAGAACCAAAGGCTCTCAAATGAATTAAAATTTGAAACTAAACTAACGAATGATGCATATTGCTATTATAAGATGCAATTATAACTTAAGATAAACTATCCTAATCAGGAGAAAACTACTAGAATCAACACAGTAAATTATAAAACTACTTATAAAAGAATTAATTCATTAATACGAGTAAATTAAAGTGACAATACAATAAGAAGGAAACAATTAATTATTTCATCTACTTATTATATCATTGTTGTACTCACTATGAAATTCAGGCAATATGAACATACAGAGTAGAGTAGAGAATAAATTCATAAAGCTATAATCCACATATTCATAAAATAAATACATACAACAAGAATAAGCTAAATTGCATATATTTGTTACCAAAATTTCCATAGGTGTCTCTTGTTCTATTCCTCATATAGTAAAAGTATTTTTCATCCAAAATATATTTTCTAATCGTAGTCATCTATTTTATAAGTAAGAGCGACTTTTTACATTCTGAAACTGCCTTTTGACAAGGGATAGTTAGGGCTTGTCTCTTCATATTCCCATTCAGATGAAAAAATATATTGTACAACATGAAATAGATCAGTTACAAAGTCATTATGATGAAGCTAATCGTTGCACTCCCATATGATCTCAATAATCCTTCCAAAGTGTGCGTTCTTTCATGATTTATTCTAACTTATTAGACTACATTTTCTCCAGGTTTGATTCTCCATCGCAGATCTTGGTGGATACTTCTAATTTTAGTTCATGTGTAGTCCTTTTGATGAAATCCTGATTCATTTTTATTAATTTCATGGTCTTCAGAAAATATTCATCGAGAATGCCTTGATTTACTTTTGTAAATTGATCAATAGTTGCTTGATTGGTTTCCCTTTTCTTCTATACTTCAACTATCCTCAATTCTGCTAGTGGTGCATCATTGATGGGAGGCATGAAATTCATTATGAAATCTTCTAGTAGATCATATGAATTGTTCCACAGTCTTTTGAAAACCTTGGTAGCTCCTTCTTGTATGGTTTGTATGTCCAATAGTAAGGGTTTTCATGTGTCAAAGAAGACTCGACCCTTCAACGTTTTCTTGTTGGAATACATTGGGAGGGTGTCATGTGGGTCTTTATACACTCCTTCCCAATCCAAGATTATCTCAAAAACATATTTTTGGTACATGTATTTTATTTCATCAATTTGATCTTCCAACCTTATCTGACATTAGAGGAAATTTCAACTCAAAAGTGTCCTCCAAAGGAAAAATCAAGAAATTAATAAAATATTGTTGTGTAGACAATTTTTTAATATATGTTTTTAATATTTCACTTTTATCCAAGCTAGCGGTGGTTATTTCACTTTTATCAAAGTTACCTTAAATATATATTTTATATTAATATCAATTTATGAAGACCAAGTTCATGTAGTGTTTTCCCCCAAAATAAGGAAAGAAAATTAAATATATTGTGCCATCTTAAAAGTAATTGGACCAATTTTTCAAGGTATAAAGTTCCAAAAAAAAAACTATTAAATATTATTAAAAAACAATATGTAAAATAGTCAAATCTATTTTAAGTAAACAAGTGGGTATTGGGGCCATGTTATTGGTGACCCATGGTTTGTGTGTCTCATGGTTTTGGTAGCCCATAGTATCATTCTCTCAGATTAATGTAATGAAGTCTTTAAAAGAAAAAACAAATATTAAATATTTTTTAAATTAAAAATTTACTATTTCATTTATCATAATACACCATATGATACACATAATATTGAACTAAAAATGTAAAGATTATACCACTTTCATAATGAATATTATAGGATGGTCTATGAATTGTTGAAAGAAATTGAAAAAAATCATATATATATATATATATATATATATATCAAAACCCATGACTTAAAAAAAAATTAATAATAATTAATGTTAGTAATGAAAAGTGTCAATACATTAATACCACCTCAATACACTATCTCTCATTTATTACAACTATTGGAAAATATGGTATCATATTAATTCCACTCTCAATATCCAAGACAATTTTGAGTAGCCTGGGCAACGATTGTTGGCCCTTGACCAATTTTTGAGGAAACATTGGTCGTGTTTGACCACTTTTGGGACTTCGACAAGCTGGTCGAAAATGGAGCACCTAGGCAGAGCCGAGATCACGGGTTCTTGCTTGTTTTGCGGGCTTGTGGACCGAGAAAAGGGTTTACTAGGGTTTATGGGATGTTGGCACATGGGTTTGCCCATGTTTAGTCCTTTTTGTAAAAGTATGTATAGGAAGGAATGTAATGTAGAAAGTAGTAGAAGATTAGCGAAAGCAATATAATAGATTTGGCTAATTGGTTGTGTGTATGATATGTTAGTAAGGCTTTGTGCTAGTAAGGAGTTGGCTTTGTGCCTTGACCTGATTTTGGGAAGGAGGAGCTGGTGCGCAGTTCGCAGATCTCCTGTCTTCTATGGAGTTTGGCTCTATGGCTTTGTGCACAAGAGAAGATGAATGTAAGAAGATCGAAGACAAATAAAGAAGAATAAGAAGTTGGTGGATGTATCCCCACACTGGGGTGAACCACGTATATCATGTTTCTTGATATGCTTTGTGCGATGTTATTTATGTGTTTATCTTCTTAGTGTTGTTGTTATAGTGTATGATGAATGCATATGATGTTGTTGCTTAGTGTTTGATGGTATTAAATATAAATGAATGCTAGATCCAAGATGATTCTATGTGCTAAGTGAATGGAAGTACTTGATCTTTATGGTTACTATGTTGATCTGTAATAAGTGTTTAATCTGCGATGTGAATGAGATTCAAGAAAATGATGCATATTGTTGTTTAAGTGCTATGTTAAGTATTGTAATCACATATATATGTCCCAACCTAGTTGTAGACACTTGAGTCCTGCAACCCCCCTGCCTCTACCTCAGGTGAGACTTCATCTGCTTCGCAGGTGTTTTCGAAAGGGCCAGTATTTAGGGTTTTGTTGGTGCATTGTTGAATCGTTGAACCCTGGGTCTTCCCTTGTGCCAGCAAATGGTTTTGTTGTCGGGACCTGAAACTATGATTGTTGGGAACTAAAGAAAAGAAAAAGATATGTGTGTAGATATGTTGTTGTAGTGCGCAGTATTCTACTTGACTTGAAAAGCTCTGTGCTAAGAAAGAAACCAGATCTGAAGAATAGAGGTAAGATCTTAAAGATTTTTTCTCTGGTAAAGGTAAGATAAGTGGAAATTTTTTCTTCGAAAGTATGAATCTAGGTATGTTTAATAGATTTTGTCCTAGCCTGAATGTTAGGGAACAGTTAGAAGAAAGATTTGATATGAATAAATTTGATAGAAATAGAGAAAGATATGTTATTCCTATGCATAAAAAGAATTTTTGGACTAATAAGTGGATGCAGGAACCTAGAAAGAATTTTTGCAGATTGTAGGTCCAACATTTTCGCGCAGTACAGGAAAGGATGGGGCTCGTTTAAAAGAAAGAGAGGAATAACAATGTGTTATAATTGCAAAAGATCGAGACATATTGCTAAGGAATGCCCTAGTACATGTCCTATTTGTCTTTGTTGTAAATTTATTGGTCATGAAGTTGAGGATTGACCAAGGATGATTTCTAAAGTTGAAAAGATGAACATGAGACAAGAAAACTATAAATAAGGTCAAGAGACTAAGGATATGTTAGAAAATCAGAAAGAGAAAGAATCAGAGAAATCTTAGACTATGTTATTACAGTTAAAAGAAGCAATGGATGACCACAAGGATGTCAGTTTGTTAGAGATCTTGAAAGAAAAATAGCGCATAGTAACAATAATAGAATACTTTGACATAGACTATGTATTGGATGAAAAAACACACGTGAACGTTATGCCAGAAAGCACTTGGGAAATTTTGGGAAAGCCTGTTATGATACTTTCATTAGGAAGGATAGGCTTGTTTAAAGGAAAGATGATAACCCTATGTGGAAGAGTTACTAATATACCTATGATTACTCATGAAATATCAACTGAAGAAGAGTTTGAAGTCATTAAGTTTATTGAGAATAGCGCCCCCTTTCCACTTTTGTTTGGAACAACTTGGATCGAGAAGGATAAGATCAGAAGGAAAGCAGAGGAAGAAGCTACAGAAAAGAAAAAGCAAGAACTAAGGGATATCATAGCTCTAAGAATAGAGTGACTAATAGAAGAACAAGAGGATAAGTCAAAGCAATAGAGAGAAAGGGAATTAGTTGTCAAATTTGAAATAATGCAAGAAGGTTTGAAGGACCTATCCATGCAAGAAGAAAGTATGTCCACCCAGGACATAGTAAGCAAAGAGGTATTACATTTGAACCCTTTGAAATCACATCAACAACGCAAAGTCACTATGCTATGCAAAGATAAGAATAAGAATGGAAAGAGGAATCCAGAGACTCAAATCATAGGAAAGAAGGAACGAAAGCTCAGTAAGAAGAAATCCAAGATAGAAAAACTACAGGAAGTTCCAGAGAAGACTTCGCAGGAGGAATATCTACAGAAGTTAAACCTCGCCGAAATAGCAGAACCACGTAGAATGGGACTTTTCCACGGTGAAGCAATATGATCGTTAGAGGTGCCCCGGCCATTAGAATAATGCTCTAGAATGTCTAGAAACGAAGTTATTGATGGAAATATCGTCATTGGACTATTGGGACAACGCCATAATGGAATGATTCGTATTGATTGAGGCATTCCTGCCCATTGGAGGAATCTGTTACGGCACTTGCTTATTTAACCCGTCGGACACTGCGTCAGGACCACTTTTTTCCACCCGTGATTATCCAAGCTAATAGAGAATTGATTGCATATCACATTGTGATTTCTAGACCTTTCCATCAGTTTGATTACCTCGCTTGTTCATTCGCTTACCCGATCTATTTGGTTACAAGTGTGAATGTCGGGCGAACATAGCGTGTTAGAGAAGTCTGTGGAGGATATTCTCATGGATCTCATGGCTGAGAGAGTTATGTCTGTAGGAATACAGGCATCGTCGACTGGAGGATTGCAAGAATCCCCATCGATTGGACGTCGTTCCAGCCGTACTACTGAGAAGAAAAGAAAGAATTGTGATGATCTAGCTAACGAGAAGCAGATCCCATCAGTCTTGCCATATTATATACCACCTTTGGCCAGCGTGGTTAACCATGATAGTATCCCACATGAATTTGAGTACACACTGATCACTGCATACATTCCGAAGGGTATAGGTGTAGTTGGACCCCAGTTAGGACAGATCCCAGCTCTGGAGAACAATGAATTTAACCTTGGAGATAGGAAGAACTACATGATGCTCGCGCTGCATAGGTATTTGATGAAGATGACTGGGAAGAAGCCATGCATAGTCTCCCAGTTGTGGATTAAGGAGCTCGCGCAATCAACGATACTAAACGTGATGAAGATCCCTCACTTTGGCCAACATCAAGAGGTTAACACCTACGTTAAACTCCTCTTGTCCTGATATCACAGAGGATATCTATGACTCTATAGGCATGTCACCTTGGATATGGTGTTGATACACCTCATCACAGGACTAAGCATGCAGGGATTGGACCCTCGGTAGTTCTATCCAGGGAATACTTCAGATCGCTCCCTGGCACAGTGCATAAAGGAGGATTATGGCGATGTAGAGAAGGAAAAGTGAGGCTACAAGGTAGCCTCCATCCAAGATGGCATAGTGCACCTATCTTGTCAGCTTATAGCTGGCAAGCTCGTAAAAAATAACTGTCCCATACAGGTCACTGGATTTGTAGCATACCTCGCAGGAACATGCGTGGAAGCGATGAAAATGAACTGGGTGAGTTACCTCATCAACGAGTTGGAGAAGGAATGCCTCGAAGCACAGGATCAAGGCTATGAATTCCATTTCAGCTAGTTACTAGTATTGATCACATTTGTCACTTGGAAAATGTCGAAAGGAGCGACATTTCCAGAAGTTGAGCCATAAGATTTGTTGGTTGCAAGGTTCTCCACCTTGTGGTATACAAATGATATGTCGAAGCAGTGGCAGTCGAATGATGCCTTCCATTCTTACTACCAGCAGTTGAAGCGTGCTATTGAGGCATTTCCTCACATGACTCCAAATAAATTGCACTAGTATAAACCACTAGAAAAGTTTTGCGCAGATCGACACTTTATCTACATCATTACACGCAGGGATGAGAGTAAGGAGGAATTGCAGTCCTATTATAAGTTGAATGATGAAGATATGGAAGAGATCACCAAATAATGGCCATCAAATTTTGTTGTACCAGTTGAGGATGTAGAACTCTCCGACCCTGACATCATTGGAAGTCCCTTGGTCACCCGGATCGAACATGATGGACAGACTAGCGCGAAGAAAAAGAAGAAAAAGGAGTCAGTGTAGAACATAGAAACTGATGACGAGGATAGTGCCTCAGAGGAAAGTAGGCCTGACTCACCCACAAGAGGAGGAGGAGACGAAGTGAACCAAGAATAAGGAGGGGAAGAAGGAGAAAATAAATACAAAGGTGAAGTTACACTGCCGAAGGCCAAAATATCAAAGAAGCGAAAGGTTTCTCCGCAGAAACCCTCATCAAGAAAGAATACATGTGCCAGTAAGCCCAAGATGAAGTCCACGCTCACAGAGGACGACGTCAATCTAATCATCAGAGTTGTGGAGGATGCTTCAGAGGATATATTGCAGAGACATGGCGCGAAGCAAGAAAAGTTGTATGAAATAATCGGGAAGGAGCTGAAGGAGATACAACAAGCCATTCATTCGAGTCGCGCAGTACGTACTACGCCTTCTTCGTTGAAAATTGTAGAATTGGGGGATGAGCTTGCCCAATTATGAAGATTAGCAAATGCAATAGAGGCTCAACTTCAGAGAGCCCAAGAAGAAAAGAAGTAGGCTATAGAACCCTTGAAGCAAGAAAAGGAGGAGGTCTTAGAGAAACTTTGAGTTACGCAGAAGGAGAAATATGAAATTCGGGCAATGTTCGAGGAGGACAATGCAAAGGTACAGAAAGAAAAAGACCAAATGCGTGCAGAGAAGACTGCGATCAAAGAGGCAGTGACTAAAGAACTTTTCTCTATTCTAGGCTTGGCACAAGAGGAAGAAGAGTCAACCGAGATTCAAGTGGGGAAGCTCGTTGAGGCCATTCAGCAGCTTCAAGCGAGAGTAAAATAATTAGAACTCCAAGCAGTTTCGAGCACTCCACAAGAAGTGCGTGATCAAAGGGATGAAGTCGCTAGGAGTGCACTTGGAAGGATCATGGCACTCACATCAGAATGTAAGAAATTAATTAATCGTAGTGCATAGACCTACGAACGCCTAGTAGAAGATCTGGAGCTGAGGAAACTGGAAGCACAGCTCCAGGAGGCACAACAGCAGGCATGTTAAGAACCAAATATCAATATAGCATAGAAAATCCTCAGAAAAAGTACTCAACGCCTTGAAAAAGAGAGAATTTCAGATAATAAGCCTCTTCGAGGGGGCAACCTCCTTTTACCCCACTTAAATGTTCAAGTACAAGATGCTTCGAAATGAAAATGTCTCCTTGGTATATATAGGAGACTAGGAGGTATAATTACCACTAATGGCCTAAAGCCGACATAAATAAAATAACATTACTAATCTAAATTACAACTAATGGCCTAAAGCCGACATAAATAAAATAACATTAC
>ML820428.1:77026-96682 GCA_009831015.1 Picea engelmannii | reverse complement strand
TAATGGCCTAAAGCCGACATAAATAAAATAACATTACTAATCTAAATTACAACTAATGGCCTAAATCCGACATAAATAAAATAACATTACTAATCTAATATGCCCCAATTAAGGGGTAATGAGCCAATATTAGGGCTTAACAAGGCATCCACCGTGCAAGCATAGATGAAGTCACTCACTACAATTGAGAAAATGAAGAGATCATAGGAGCAACGCACAGTCCAGTATCAGATTACTTCCATCCAGAGGAAATTCATGGAGGTTACATAGAGATTACAACTGGTACAGGATGAATCCTGCACAATTTTTGAAGAGATTGAAGGAGAAGGCTCGCAACTAGACCAAGTGGTTGCGACAGTGGAACAGCGCTTTGAAGGGCTTGTTATAGAGAAATTGATTCGAGAGTTCTCCGAGCAGGAGGCTCTAGCGAAGCAGCAAGTCGAGGCAACTCAAGCTAAGCTCAAGGCCTTTGAAGGAGCCTTGCTTAGATCTCAGTGACTCAGGATGAGTCACATGTGAGTGTTGGGGGCTTGTTGTCCCTTGACCAAGTTTTGAGGAAACATGGGTCGTGTTTGACCACTTTTGGGACTTCAACAGGCTGGTCGAAGATGGAGTGTCCAGGCAGAGTCGAGATCACGGGATCTTGCTTGTTTTGTGGGAATGTGGACCAAGCAAAGGGTTTACTAGGGTTTATGTAATGGGTTATGGGATGTCGGCCCATGGATTTACCCATGTTTAGGACTTTTTGTAAAAGTATATATAGGAAGGAATGTAATGTCGAAAGTAGAAGAAGCTTTGTGCAAGCAATATAAGAGATTTGGCTAATTGGCTATGTGCATGATATGTTAGTAAGGCTATGTGCTAGTAAGGAGTTGTCTCTGTTCCTTAACCTGATTTTGGGAAGGAGGATTTGGTGCTCAACGCACAGATCTCCTGTCCTCTGTGGAGTTTGGCTCTGTGGATTTGTGCATAGGAGCAGATGAATGTAATAATATTGAAGACTAATAAAGAAGAAGAAGAATTTGGTGGGTGTAGCCCCACACTGGGGTGAACCACGTATATCATGTGTCTTGATATGCTTTCTGCGATGTTATTATGTGTTTATCTGCTTAGTCTTGTTGCTATAATGTATGATGAATTCATATGATGTCATTGCTTAGTTCTTGATGGTATTAAATATAAATGAATGATAGATCCAAGCTGATGTTATGTGATAAGTGAATGGAATTACTTGATCTTTATGGTTATTACATCGATCTGTAATAAGGGTTTAATCTATGATGTGAATGAGATTCAAGAAACTAATGCACATTGTTGTTTAAGTGCTCTATTAAGTATTGTAATCAAAAATATGTGTCTCGTCCTAGTTGTAGACACCTGAGTCCTGCAACCCCCCTGCCTCTACCTTGGGTGAGACTTCATCGTCTTCGCAGTTTTTTTCCAAAGGGCCGGTAGTTAGGGTTTTGTTGGTGCATTGTTGAAGCGTCGAACCCTGGGTCTGCCCCTGTGCCAACATCGATCATGCTTAGGGTAGACAAATTATATTATTAAAAAATACCATCAATATCCAAATCATATAATAAAAAAATTCCTTAGACATGCACCTCTTTTGAATTTTAAATCATTTCGATTAGCTAATATCATATGACATGGAATTGGTATTAGGGTTGGGGTGCATTTTTTAACCCAATTTCCTCTAAAATCTATGTTTCTATCTATATCAGTCAAGATGCATAAACACTTATTTTTGTCTGACTTTAGCTTTTCATTTAGGTCCATGGCCTCTGCTCTTATTACTTCCAAAGCAAGAGTAGTTGCTTTGTTTTCTTCCAAGGATTTCTTGAGTTTTTATTTTTCCTGTTCTAGTCCCAGAATCTTAAATTCATGTTTATCAACAAACCTTTTGGATTCAGCTTGTTTTGTTTGCAAATTGGTCATTTCCTAATCATGCCTATCTTTGATTTGTTCTATTTCTTGAGAACATTTTGTTTGATAGTTTCCATCTCTTTTGTGTGTAGATATTGATCTACATGTACCTTCTTTTCAAACTCTACATTTATTTTGTCCTTTTGAGTTTGTAAATCATTATTTAACTCTTCTGTATGAAGAGTCTCAGAAACCTTGGATATCCTTTCAAACTCCGAAGTGAGTTCATCCTTTGTAGCTCATACAACTTTCTCAACCTATTTATTTTAGATTCTCTCTTTTTCCTCCATTCCTTTGAAGAACTCAGCAAAGATATTATCCTTTTTTGTTTTGAGCTCTTTTTCAAGCTCAGCAATTTTAGCTCGTGTAGTGCTCAGTGTTGTAGTAACTTCATAGATAAAAATTGCATTTTCTCATGCAAATGCATGAAGTACAGAGGTAGCTCGTATAGCATTCTCCTCTAGATATGGCCATGCCTTCCATTCAATGACTCTCTTTGTGGATGATTGGTTATTGGTTGTGTCTTCTCTTTTATTTTTATTTGATCTTTTCTCAATCCCTTTAGTTCTATGATTGTAGTAGTAATATCCTACAACTACAACAACATCATCTAAATTTAGTACTTGTTACGAAAATATTAAATTACCTAGGATGGCCATGAGCAGGGTACATTCATGGGGTGGAATGTTCACTATGCCCACATTTGGAGTTGATGGGTTGCTTTGAGTCTCCTTCAATTTTGTCTTTCGTTTCCATTCTACTTCCTCATATGCTTTCCTTTTTGCTTTAGCTTCCGCTGCTAATCCTTCATTTACTTCCTTTTCTCTTTTATGTGCCTCTTCTTCAACTACCAATCTTTTTTCTTCCTCCTCAACTCTCTTTTGTAGAAGAGCATATTATTGGGTCTTTATTTCATCTTCCTTCGTTTTCTTCTTTCATCGGAAATTGTTTTTAATGCCTCTTATTTTTTCTTCTTTTCATCTACTTTGGAGGATTTCTTGGGTTCAACTTTATGTTTCCCTTTGGTGTCTTACTGGTTCTTTTTCCCTATTCTATCTTGTTTTATATGATATTATTCCTCTTCCAGTAGTCTCTCTTGTTCCAATTCCTCTTCTTTCTTTACATTTTCTTGTTAGATGACTTGTAATTTCTCCCAACCTTCCTCAAGAAGAAACTGGAATTGTTCCTGTAATATCTTCTTCTTTTCTTCTTGTTTCACTTGATGTTTTCCCCCAACTAAGTCATCGGGTAATATTTTTAATACCTCTTCAAAGAATAGGACTCCTTTGAATATCTCTTCAACAAAATTATCTTTATGTATCTGGGAATGTGTGAGGCCTATAGACTTGACATGATTCACTGTCATTTCCTGTGGGTCATTCCCTTTAGCTTCTCCAAGGAACAAACATATTTCTTGTAGGGATATTGCCTCTTTCCTGGCATGGGGACCATTCAATAGACTGTAACCTTCTATATTTATAGGAAACGTAAGCCAAATTTTCTTTCTACTGCCCAAAAGGATAGAGGTTACACCATTTCCCATTGTTTGGAAGGAAATTTCTCTAATTAACAACTTGTCAGGGACATAACAAGGAAGGAGATGTGGGGATATAATAGTGCCATACACCCTGATGTAAGTGTATTATTTCCCTAGATACCATTCTACTACACCTTTCATCCCAGCCATGGCTTCATTTGATATTATATATCTTGGGAATCCAAAAATAATAGTGTGGAGAGGAGCAACGAAGAAGTCGCATATATTATAGAAACATTTTTTATAATTTATGCTCTATAGGTCAAAACAATAAATATGTATTGGAGGTTGGTATTGAACCCAAATCCATTCGAAAAAAGGAAATTGTATGGAAGAACAAATCGTGTTTATCATATACATCGATGTGTAAAATCGGGGTTTCTTTATACCTTGAACATTCTTCATGTTGTCGAAAATATTCAAAGTTAATATCTCTTCCCAATTGAAGACATGCCTTGTATTTACAAATTTGTAACCCATGGGAAACCACTCCATATGAAAATGTGTACTCTTCTCTTCACCATATATCATGCTCAACAAAGTGATTAGCATCATGTATGGCCTTTTGAAATCGTAGGTAGGAATCAATCTTTTCCCTTGCTTGAAATTTATTTCCTCATATAACCACCAATATTCCATTAACTCATCAGCATCATTATTATTCTTGTTGAATCCATTTAGGAATGACTCGTTAAGGGAAATAATAGTTTTTGGAAGGTAGTATCTAGCACCAATGTCCTCAGGTCTCAAGGATGATATCTGCCTTCCTGGTTTTCTCACAATCATGGTTGTGCTCAAGTCGAATTGTTTGAAACGCCATTGAGTTGCATCATTGTATGGGAATAGTGTTAGATGAGGGGCTACGTGGTGAATTCCACTCTTCTTTATATTCTGATACACTTTGAGGATCTCACCATCTAAATAGAAATCCCCAATATTGAAATTTTTGTATATTTCATCGTACCTGGGGCAATAGTCTTCTTGAGTATGATGAGTAGTATCTGTCACCAAGACCTCTCCTAGATTATCTATAGTTTCAAGTGCGGGTTTTGGAGCAGTAGCTACAATATTTCTAGCTTTTTGGGCATTTGAACGTGTCATAATGTATTCATCATATCTTGCAAATAACATAGATATACATTAATCCCCCAACCAAATGTAATAATATAATAACATAGAAAATTAAAACAATAGCATACATGTGGTTCTCCAACTGGAAATGAAGGTTATAGTATGTTCTCAGTTGGATAATGCAGAGAAAAGTGTTTTAACAAACTCGAGACGAAGATAATGCGTTAAGTAGGGTTTTGGAGCTATTATGTAGGTAGTAAATTACCTTAACTCGCGTAGTTAATGTTCTGTGCATGATAACCAATTCGTAGGCCAAGACATCACCTCACCATTAATGCAATTTGAAGGTACAGATCACCCCAAATACATGTATCAGATGCACGAGAGCTAGTAGTCGGACTCAAAAATTTTCGAGAGTGTTAACAAAGTTACCTTCATCGGAGAGGAAGTAGTTTCGTGATGTATTTTGGCTCTAATAGAAAGGTATCGAAGAATATTCTAGGTTGTGCATCAGGAAATATGTTGAGACTACAATATAACAAATTGATTTTTCTCATTCATTCATGAACTATCAGAACATTTCCTATTGGGGGGAAAAGGTATCAAGAGTCATTACAACTCCGACAACAAATTGTTTGATAGTCAATATTGGAGGTCTTGGTCATTACTATAATTTTACTACTTTGAGGGGAAAGGTATCGAAGAATATCCATTCCTCGATAAATGTGTTAGGAAAAAGGTTTCATTTGTGGGAAAAATTAAAACCATATAAATAAGGACTCGGGAAACCAATCGACGTCAGACGTGTGCTAGGGTGATTTGCGAAATAGACCCACACATGTGTTAGACTCAAAATATTCAAATGACAAATAATTAGCTGCCACGCAAGCCAACATTACTACTTAGATATACATCGTAGATGTATGCAATCTGAGCGAAAATGATTTCTGAGTGATCTTCATCGAAGTCAAATTTTACCAGTGTGAAAGAGTATTCTGATAGAATGGATTTCGACAGATCCCTTTCTGATATGGATATAGAAAAGGTTATGTTCGAATATTAAATAAATTAACCCTATATTTTATCCTGAAAGGTTTCATTCAGATGGCCAATCAGTCTCATGGTGTTCAAATATGTGAGGTTATTGAAGAATTACCCTATGGTCGAGTACAACAATTCATATTGGTCCTCCAGAATGAGTTTGAATCAACAATCAAGGAGAAAACTCATCATTCCAAGTTTGTATCAAAATTTTGTAGTATGAATTGTCTTATAAAAATGGTAGCTTCATATATTAGTATCAAATCAATAAAGTAGTGACATGTTTTCTTGCAAAAATTTCATAAAGGGGGGTACCCATTGAAATTATCTTATTCAAGAGACTTTTGGTGGGTAGTTGTGATAGCACAACAAATGGAGACTTACTGAGAAGAACAAGTTATCTATGATTCTCGATATCCCTTCAGATTATTTAGCATTGTCCTTTTCAAGTCTGAAATGATCAGCAATGTTTGTACTATGAATCCCACATCATAAGTCCTCATCAAAGCAATAACATAATGAAATAAAAAAGATGATCCTTTGCATAATTCGTGTGAAAAGTAATGGATTTGTTCATTGAAGTATTTCATAAAAATATATCTTAGAAGAATGATATACCCCAAAGGAGTGTCCTGGACTATTTTTATATTGAAGTGTGTTCCTTGTATCTATTTTCTCGTTATTTCTTCACTTCCAGCAAGCGTCCATAACCCTGACGAAGTTGCCTTGGTATCATACAAGCATGGCCCCAATGCAAACGAGCATTCATATCCCCGTTGAGTTTACTTGTACTTACCACACTATTAAAAGTGTTTTAAACTTCCTCGTGATTTAGCTTTAGCATTCACCCTTTTAAGATTTGTAATTTATGTATTGCTTCGGCAACAGGGGTTATTAGGAAGTGGGGTGATACAAGAGTTTCTTTGATATGCTAGTCTCAACCAAATATTTTTCATCATGGGCCCATTCTAATAAAATACCGATGTATTCCTTTATTTATATGCATTTGGGACAGTGGCACAAAAATTATGAAAAAGACATCAACATATATTTTCTCCTTCTCATCTTTCCAGAATTAATGGATTTTTAAGAGAGTGATCATAGAGTTACAAACAATTATTTCATTGGGAGTATAAATATCATGATTCATAATCTGAAAGTGATATCTTCAAATAGACTAGAGAAAGTTACTTATTTTCTATATAATCATTTCCTTTGCATGCATAACACTAGTACAATGTAATACAATTACATTGTTTCCACGTACATGAAGAGATACCAATACAGGGACTAACTTGAAATTTGTTATATAGTCCACATTTCCAATTAGAATTTTTTCAAACATTTGAGGATGAAAGAGAGGGGCCTTATTCTCAATAAAGAAATAGACTAAATCAGAATATCAGATGAAAGAAAAATAAATTAAAAGAGGGTTTATTATTATTATTATTATTATTATTATAAAAAGACTAGAAAGAGAAATGAAAATTATAAAGAGAAAATGAGACCTAATATGTACATGGCTACATCACCAAAGGTGATCAGGAGAAGTATATTTTAAGCATTTTTCCATTGATAGGGATCTCCTCCATGTCTCCCTCTAACGATTTAATTTTGAGAGTTCCCAACCCAATTTTTTCATGGATTTGATATGGGCCTAGCTAGAGTTTTTGAAACTTAGTATGTTTTCCTCTCATTTAATTTTTTTTATCCCACTTAAGCATAAGATCACCTACTTGGAAGTCTGTATTTTCCACAGATGACTTATCAAACCATTTTTTGATTATTTCTTGATGTTGCATTAGTTTTCTTTTATATTTTTCTCTTTCTTATTCAAGCTTCAAGAGCATATTTAACCTTTGTTCCATCACTAGGCATTCCTTTTCTTGAACAAAGTTGCAATGAAGGTAGAAATATATGGGTAGGTAGAACAACTTCTTTCCCATAGAAAAGAAAGAAAGGGGAATTAACTAAAGAATATTTGGGTGTCACCCTATCATCCCATAGAGAATTAGGAAGGGCTATATGCCAATTTCTTTGGTGATCAGTTACAGTTCTCTTCGAGATTTTAATTAAGTTTGTGTTTGTAGATTCTTCTATCCCATTCCCTTGAGGATAGTAATTAGTTGAGTATTTGATTCCGATATTTATTGCAAGAGAATATTGAGTTAATTTCGAAGAGGAGAAATACTTAGCATTATCAAAAACCAAAAATTCTAGAACACCAAATCTGGTTATAATGAAAGATTCAAGGAAAGATATCACCTAGTTTTCATTAACAATTTTTAGAGGGATTGTTTCCATCCACCTTGTGAAACAATATTTTTTTGTAAGGATGTACTTGTACAATTTGGTGGAATTGGGATTAATTTCCCCTATCACATCTAAACCCCATTGTTGAAATGGTATTTCAATGGTAACAGGCTGAAGGGGAAAAGAAGGTTTCTTCTCTTTTACAACTAATCCTTGACACTCCTAGAATTTTCTTGCATGTGCATGTAAATATTTAAACCAAGTAGGAAAATAATATCCAACTCTTAGAATTTTATGTGTTGTAGTATCTCCTCAAAAGTGTCCCCCAGTGGGACCATCATGTAGTTTAGCTAGTAACTTATCAACATCTCCTTTCTCAAGGGATATTAACATAACATAGCCATAGTTCTTTCTAAATACTATTACTTGGATGAGATAATATTGGGAAAATTTAAGCCTAAGAGCCCTTTTCTTCCTCTATTCTAGGTAATGTGGTGTTGATCCATGGGTTAGATAATACTTCATCTCATAGTACCATTGATCAATGTTAACTGGGATATAATAAATTTCATTTTCAAATAAGCCTTGATCTTGATAGATTTTATCTTCACTTGTTGTGTGTTTTGTTGATTCAGCTTCCCAATTACACAATCCTTGGCCCTTGACAATTTCATCAAGCTTGATATCAAGGTCATATTATTGTAATGTTTTCATCCAATTAGCTCTTTCCTCCCCAAGATCTTTCTGCACCAAGAGATTTCTCACATAGTAAGGAAAAATTACCTTTGTTTTTTATTTGATCAAGTATGGTATAAAGTGGTTGACATATTTATAGACTGCATAAGCTTGTTTTTCAACTTAAATATAGTCTAACTTTGCTCCTTGTAGTCTTGAACTCATAAATGTGAATGGATATTCATCTCCTTCATGATTCCTTTGGGTTGATACAACTGCAAATGCAATATCATAAGAAAATGTATACAGTATGAAATCTTTACTGAAGTCTGGACTCATTAGTGTTGGATCTTGTGCTATCTCTTCTTTGGTTCTTTCAAAAGAGGATTTCTCTTTAGAACCCCATTTAAATTATTTGTCCTTCTGTATCATGTCTTCAAGGGGTTTGACAGTTTCAGCAAAGCTTGGGACAAATATCCTTACAAAACTAATCTTTCGAAGGAACAACTGCATAGGTTTCCTGTTATGGGGGGGATTTATCTTTGAAATGGATTCATTTCTCTCAGGTTCAATGATCATGCATTATTTAGATACAATAAATACTAAGAGTTTTCCTTCATTTACTTCAAAAACATATTTATTTGGGTTGATTGCAATGTCATGCATTTTGCATCTATTAAATATTCTTCTTAAGTGAGTGATAAGATATTTTTTGTCTTTGAGTAAAACAATGACATAATCAAGGTATACTACTACATAGTCACCAATCATCCCTCTGAAAGCTATATCCATGGCTCTCTGAAAAGTTTATCCTACATTGCTTAGTCCAAATGGAATTTTCCTATAGGCGTAAATTCTCCATTTTGTTCAGAATGCATTTTCAATTGATCATCATGTGAATCTAGAACCTTGTTATAACCATAAAATCCATCTAGTGATGAGATCATTTTAGAACTAGAGACACATTGTAATATTTTCTCCATGGGAGGCATATGACAGTTATCCTTTTCTGAAGCCTTATTTAAATTTCTAAAATAAACACTGAGTCTTAAGTCTCCATTTTTCTTTCGTACATGTACAATATTAGCAATCCATTAAGTATGTTTGACTGGGAATATTATTCTTGCTTCCAATAGTTTGTTTAACTCCACCTTAACTTGAGGTTCTAGGTTTGGGTGCATTTTTCTCAACTTTGGTTGGAAGGGCTTTGTTTGGAGCTTCATTGGAATAATATGTTGGATAATCTTTGTATCATATTTTTTTAGGTCTTCATAGGTCTATGAAAAGATATCCTTGTATTTTTTAAACAACTTTATAAAAGCTTTCCTTTCAGGATGAGAGAAATTCTTCCCAAGATTTATGTTTTGAGGTATGATGCTTGTTCCCAAATTAATGATATTAAACTGCATAGTTGAGATATTAGTCTTACCGTTCATCACCTTTTTTTAATTTATCTTGGAGATCGTACAGTTTTTCCAGGTTTACCACATTCTTGGGGATATTATTGACTGGGTTGGACCTATCCTTTTGTTGTATTTGACCTTCTGGGTTAGGAACATCTGTGTATAAATATCACTCGTGTTGGCCCTCATCTATAATGGAGTCTTGAAGCTATCCTCTAAATGGAGGAAACAGATAATCTGTTGATCATCATCAAAAAATCTCTAATTGATCATGTTATCGAATACTGAAGGCTTGTACAATGATTCCACAAAAAAGGTATCAGGGAGTATACCTTCTAATGGAATTAGTCTAGATGTTACATTCTCCAATAGGTATGCATCATAGTTCAAAGAATGAGGAATAGGACTAATATTAAATGCATCAAGTAGTTTAATTAATTCTCATACCTCTTGTTGGTAATGTTTAATATGACTTGAAAGACAATGTATGGTAATTATTACATGTCTTATAAAAAAAATTGAATCAGTGAATACCTTAATTTTTTTCACTTCCAAGTCCACTTTTTTTTTTCATCCTTGCAGTAGGGCTTTATATTCGCCAGTGTTCTTTGTGCATTGGAATTCAAACATTCATGCAATCATGGTTTTTTTACCATTAGGATATGTTAGTATGCATCCAACAATTTCACCTTCAAGAGACTTGGATCCATCAAATAATAAATTCCACGTGTTAGGATCTTTTTTCAATTTTTTTATGGGCTTATGATTTTCTTTATCTTATGAATTAATGGGGTTAGTGAAGTTAGCAAAAACCTCTAATCTATCTCTAAATACTATGTTAGACTATACAAAATCATGGTTAGTTCTATATGATATGTTACAGTGGGGTTCAACAATCTAAGTGAAATGAAGCATTTTAGATTGTGTGTTTGATTCCACATAAGAGGAAATCTCAGTTGTGTAAGTTCCAAAGAATGAATCACAAGAACAATTTCCTAGAATTGAATGATTAAACATAATGGGTTCATTGGGGTCATTCAAGTTTGTTACCATGTGTTTCATGTATCTCTCTCTGTCAACTTTGATTTGGTTGGACTTTCTATTTTAAGGGAGCCATAAATGTGACCAATTAGTGGAAAAATATCCATTAAGAATAGTTGACCAATCTCTACTCAAGAGTATTCCATAAGTGTCAGGAATTTCTACCACAATGATGTCAATAGTTTGGTGTACTTTAGGTTTGGATGACATTCTTATCAAAAAAAAAAAAAAAATCACCAATCACTTTAACTTTGGTCATATCTATCTAAATGATTTGGATATCATACTCTTTAGGTTTGACATTGATTTTCTCACATACCTTGAGGGGCATAACATTCAAATAGGCACCTGAATCCACCATGCAATTATGGACATTTCTATTGAAAATTTCAAAAGTCAGTAAGAAAGGAGAAGTGGTAGATCTTGATCTTTGACTAGTCAGTGATGCATTGAAAAATGATTTTCTTTTAGGTGTAGTCTTATTAGTGTTTTGGTTATTTTTATTGTTCCCATTAGTTACCCCAACATTGGCTTCTTGGGTGTTTTTGGAATTGTTTCCCTATAGAGTTTTGATGAAATTTTCTTGAATATGAGGTAGCTTCATCAATTCAAAAAACAAAATATTTGTCTTAGTTCTTTTAATATCTTATAATAAATCAAAATCAAATATGGTGGGGGGAGTAGAGGGAGTACTATGTTTTCTAGCAGCAGCAAGGTTCTTCTAGGTATTTGGTGTGGTTTTTGTAGTGTTAGAGGATTCATAAGGGTTGGAAGTTGTGGCCTTACTTGAACTCCTCTTGGTAACTTCATGTTGGGACAAGGTATTTCCTTTACATCTTTTTATTCTACTGATCCAAAACAAATATCCCAAAAAGAATTAACTAGTTGTTCTCCAACTCCATCAGTTTCTTGAGATTCATCCTGCTATTCAGTTTCCCCTCCTTCATTGTCTTTAGATTAAACTTTATTTTCATTTCCCCATGATTGAATATCCTGGGAAATATCTTCCATGTTGATACCATGTGTGGTTGAGTAATTAGTCTTGTTTGAAGGAGGAGTAATCTTATCTTTCTTCGGTTGGAACTTGAAAATTTTCTTGGGATTAGAAGAGCCTTCTCCGGGCTTATTTTTTAGATCAATTATTTCATTAGAAAAAAAAATTATGATTTTTTGGAGGGATTACATGTCCATGGACTCGAAATATTTCTTCTCCTTTCAGGTTTTAGTTGCAATTTCTTTGGTTTTCAGATTATTTTTATCCTTTGAAGACTCAACTCCAGAGTTACCTTTTAGACTCAGCATGTTCTTTTCAACTTTAATATATTCTTTAAAATTTGTTTCTAGGGTCATTTTCTAAGCATTCTTAACAAACATTGTCATTGACATGATTAGAGAAGAGGTATAGAATTCAAAAGATACATCTACAATAGGTTTGGAAGATTGAAGGATTCTCTTCATTAATGTAAGAAACTGTTGATTAAAATATTTAATTTTTTCTTTAGGTTCCATTTTAATCCTTGAAAGCTCTAAGACTGATGTTGTTGGAGTCCTTTTTTCCCTAAATTTTCAATAAACATGGTCTCAAAAATCCTTTATCCAGGTGGATATTGGTGGCCACCCACCTATTCCAACTGGCTCATCTTGACAATTTTTAGTTCAACACATTCTTTTGTACTTATTTGTAATTGTGGGTTCTACACTTTTGAGGCTATCTAAATCCCTACACGTCTTCTATGTGGAGACTGGTGGCCTCCCACCTAGTCCAACTAGCTTAGTTTGGATGTTTTCACGTCAACACATCTTTTTGTACTTCTAGGGCCGTTTTGGGGCCCTAAATAGTGTTTTTTGTATTGTCACCTCCAAACTATAAAAAAATTCAAATTTTGATGGCGTATGTGTATTTCTCGAAAAGACCTTTCCAGCAGGCTATCACATGCCTAAAACGGAGGTCGTATTCAAAAGTTACAACCCTGGGAAGTTAAGGTACCAACTTACCCATCGGGTCCCACATAACTTTTGGCATTTCATCTCCTAGGGTTAGGTTTTTTGATGTATACGGTTTTGGAATTCATGAGTAATGTTAAAAATTCCTCTGGAATCTCATTGTAATGATTATTCTCAGATGGATGTGTGTGTAAGACACATCTCTTCTCAGAGATAGATGCCACCATTCGAGCAAGTTGTTTTAGTTATGTAGTTTTATAGTTTCAGCCTATTTCATTTATTCAATAGAAGATATTGTTCATTGGATATCTGTGATGTTCTTTGTATCTCTATGTTTATTGTATTCAGTCTATTAATCAATTTGTTCCGCTCCTAAATCTGGATCAATACTCCAGCTAGTGATTGAGGCTTCTTATAGAGAAAAGAACCATGTTGAGGATTTTTTATCAAAGGTATAAGGAAACAACCTACAAACAATGTCTTCATGTTGCACATTCATAAGATGTATTGTAAGCAATAGTTTCTTAATATGGTCTTCAACAGAATATTTTATATCCAGTTCGAACTTGGGTAGGAATTTCTCGGGATGTTTCGGCATATCATGAAGTGTCCCAAGTACTACAATAACATCAAGGACCAACCAAGGTTGATAAGGTGGTGGGTCCTGATTATTTCTAGCCATATTTTGAGGACTCCTAGGATTTTCTTCTCCCTATGATTTTTCGTCACAATCATGGGGAGATTTTGGAGGTAAAGGATGTTGCCCAACACCACCCGCAAGTAGGAAACTATCTAATTTGTAATCGGGAGATTTAGAAATGCCTTGCAACACTTGGGATAAACAATAGTCGAGCATCCTGACATTTGATTTTTCCTCGTAAGTGGAAGGGTTTTCAAATAATGGGTCATCCCTAGGGAGACTTTCTTGACCCTGGGGTACTAAATAGTCAATCAGGAGCTGATCGGTTTGCCTACTCCACTACTAATTCAATACATGGTCACGATATTCTTTTAATCATGTCAAGTTCAGGTATCATATATCTTCAAGGGCTCGCAGAAGAAAATATAGGTTTGGAGTGAGTGGGGATTATATGGGTAGAGACCTAATCTCGGGTATCCATTGATTGGAGTGCAGAGTGAGAATATCTTTTAGGCTCGTACGAGTGGGAATCACTAGGATGAGAAGGGTTTGTAAGAGGAATAGAAAATGTAGGGTTTTGTGTTTTTTTTACAACCATTAAGTTCTATGCCCCCCCTTCTAGCGCCATTTTTGTTGACATGTCCAAATAGCATGTCAAGAAATTAAGGGAGAATGCCCAATGGTAAGTCCCAATTAGACTCAATCTCATTTGGGATGGCATTTTCGACTAGTATGTGGGCTTGGTTGTCACTTTTAATTGTTATCTAAATATTAATCTGAGAACCAAAGGTTCTCAAATGAATTAAAATATGAAAATAAATTAAGTAATGATGGCTATTGTTATTCTAAGATGCAGTTCTAACTTAAGATAAACTATCATGATCAAGAGAAAACTACTAGAATGAGCACAGTAAAATGTAATACTCTTGTAAAATAATTTATTCATTAATACAACGAGTAAATTAAAGTGAAAATACAATAGGCAAGAAATAATTAATCATTTCGCCTACTTATTATATCATTGTTGTACTCACTAGGAAATTCAGGCAATATGAACATACAAAATATAGTAGAGAAGAAATTCATAAAGTTATAATCCACGTATTCATAAAATAAATACATACAACAAGAATAATCTCAATTGCATATATTAGTAACTAAAATTTCCATAGATGTGTCTTGTTCAATCCCTCATGTAGTAAAAGTATTGTTTTGATTTCATACAGATCCAAAATCCCTTTTCTAATCATAGTCAACTCTTTTTTAAGTAAGAAAATTTGTGCATTATGAAAATGCCTTCTGACAGGGGACAGCGAGGGCTTGTCTTTTCATATTCCCATTCGGATGAGAAAAGATATTGTAGAACACAAAACAGATCAGTTACAAAGTCATTATGATGAAGCTAATTGTTTTGCTTCTATATGATCTCGATAATCCTTCCAGAGTGTGTGTTCCTTCATGATTTCTTCTAACTTATTGGACTTCATTTTCTCCAAGTCTAATTCTGCATCCCAAATATTCATGGATACTTCCAGTTTTAGTTCATGTGTACTCCTTTTGATGAAATAGTGAGTCATTGTGATTAATTTCATGGGCTTCATAAAATATTCATCAAGAATACCTTGATTTTCTTCTATAAATTGATCAATAGTTACTTGATTGATTTCCATTTTCTCCTCTACTTCAACTATCCTCAATTTTGGTGGTGGTGCATCATCGATGGGAGGCATGAATTTCATTATGAATTATTCTAATAGATAATCTGAACTATTCCACAATATTTTGCAAGCCTTGGTAGCTCCCTCTTGGATGGTTCAGATGTCCTATTGTAAGGATTTTCATGTTTCAAAGAATACTTTACCCTTCAACTTTTGCTTGTTGGAATACATTGGGAGGGTGTCAGGTGGGTCTTTATACACTCCTTCCCAATCTAGGATTCTTCAAAAGAATTATTGGTTTTTTGGTGAATTTCTTTTATTTTATCCTTTTGATTATCCAACCTTATCTGATCATTTTTGTTTCTATGTATTTCATTCAATATGCAGAAACACTTATTTTGCTCTAACTTCATATTTTCATTTAGGTCCATGGTCTCTACTCTTATTACTTCCAAAGAAAAAGTATTTTCTTTGTTTTCTTCCAAGGCTTTTTCAAGTTTTTATTTTTCATGTTCTAGTCCCAGAATCTTATATTCATGTTTCTCAACAAACCTTTTGGATTCAGCTTGTTCTATTTGCAAATTGGTCATTTTCTAAGCATGGTCGGCTTTGATTTTTTCTATTTATTAAGAATATTTTTGTTTGATATTTTCCATATATTTTGTCTGTAGATATTGATAGTTTCTAGCTCTTCACCATATATCTTTCTCAACATAGATATTAGCATCCTTTATGGGCTTTTGAACTTGTAGGTAGGAATTGATCTTTTCCCTTGCTTGAAATTTCTTTCATCATCTAGCCAAAAATATTCCATTAATTGAGAAACATCCTTATTATTCTTGTTGAATCCCTTTAGGAATAAATCATTAAGGGAAATCATAGGTTGGAAGGTGGTATCTAGCGCCAATGTCCTCGGGTCTCAAGGACGTTATCTGACTTCCTGGTTTGTTGCATCATTGTAGGGGAATAGTATTGAATAAGAGGCCACATGGTGAATGCCACTCTTTTGTATGTTTGATACACTTTGAGGCTCTCACCATCCGAATAGAAATCCCCAATGTTGAAAATTTTGTGCATTTCATCGTACCTGGGGAAATAGTGTTCTTGAGTATGATGAGTAGTATATGTAACCAAGACCTCTCTTATATTAGTTGGAGTTTTAGGTGTGACATTTGGAGTAGGAGCTACAATATTCCTGGCCTTTCTGGAATTGGAATGCATCATAATGTATTCGTTGCATCCTGCAATTAGCATAAAGATACATTAATCCCTTGAACAAATGTAATAATATAATAACATAGAAAATTAAAAAAGTAGAATAAATGTGGTTCTCCAACTGTAAATGAAGGTTGTAGTATGTCCTTAGTCAGATAATGTAGAGTAGAGTGTTTTAACAAACTCACGGAGGAATATAATGTGTTAAGTAGGGTTTTGGAGTTATTATGTAGGTATTAAATTACCTTAACTCATGTAGTTAATGTTTTGTGCATGATAACCAATTCACAGGTCAAAACATCACCTCCTCATTAATTCAATTCAAGGGCACATATCACCCAAAATCCATGTATCAGATGCACGAGAACTAGCAGTCGGACTCGAAAATTCTTGAGAGTGTTATCATAGTTACCTTCATCAGAGAAGAAGTAGTTTCATGATGTATTTTGTCTTGGATGCAAAGGTATCAAAAAATATTCTCAGTTGTACATCAGGAAATGTGTCGAGACTACAATATAATGAATTGAGTTTTCTCATTCATTCATGAACTGTCGAAACATTTCCTGTCGAAGGGAAAAGGTATCAAGAGTTATTACAACTCCAATAGTGAGTTTTCTGATAGGAAAGTTCGAAGGGATTGGTCGTTACTATCCTTTTAATGCTCTGAGGGGAAAGGTATCGAGGAATATACCTTCCTCAATAAACTTGTCAAGAAAAAAGTTGTGTTTTTCAGAAAAATTAAAACCATATAAATAAGGAATCGAGAAGCCAATCAACGTTGAACATGTGCTAGGTTGATTCATGAAATAGACCCACACATGCATTGGACTCAAAATATTCAAATGACCAATAATTAGTTGCCACACAAGCCAACATGAGTACTTAGATATTCATCATAGATGTACGAAATAGGAGTGAGAAGGATTTCAGAGTGAGATTCATTGGAGTCAGATTTACCAGTGTGAAACAGTATTCTGATAGAATCGATTCTGATAAATCCCTTTCTGATATGGCGATCGGAAATGTTTTGTCGAAATATTAAAAAAATAACCTTATCTTTTATCCCAAAATGTTTCATTCAGATGGACAATCAGTCTCATGTTATTCAAAGATGTGAGGTTATTGAATAATTACCCCATGGTCGAGTGCAACAATTCATCTTGGTCCTCCAAAATAAGTTTGAATCAACAGTCAAGGCGAAAATTTATCATTTCAAGTTTGTATCAAAAAGTTGTAGTATGAATTGTCTTAGTAAAATGGTAACTTCATATATTAGTATCAAATCAATAAATAAGTGACATAGCATCTTGAAAACATTTCATAAAAGAGGGGGGGGGTACCCATTGAAATTCTCTTATTCGATAGACTTTTAATGGGTATTTGTAATAGCACAGTATGTCTTAAAAAGGGTGTTTCTCAACAATATTCGAAAGAATGTTTACCGATGGTATTCAGAAGGATTTTCCCTAACAATATTTGGAAGGATGTTTCCCAATGGTCTTCAGAAGGGTGTTTCCTAATGGTCTTCGAAAGGATTTTTTCTGAGAGTCTTTGGAAGGTTTTGTCGACAGGATTGTAGGAGGTTTGGTCGATGGATGATGGAGAAGATTAGTGGACGATGACATGGATAAATCAAATGATGAAACATGGAATCAATAGGCATGTTCCATTCCATGTCAACTGGATTCCCCAAGTGAGTGTGCAAGTCAAATTAGCAGACTGTTATAGAAATAAACCAGTGATTTTCCACAAAAATAAATAGTTTTTGAAGGTCATCAACTTGTGGGGCAATTTTGAGGGTCTATTGATGGCCAGAAATGACCATGATCAACATTGGGGAGATCACTCGATCAGGGTCCCAAGTAGACCCTTATATGTTTGGGATGGTGATTCTAACTGGGTTTATGGGTCCAGTTACCCTTATCTAAAACTAACTTAAGATAACCATTAATTTAACCTAAGATATCTTGTATGTACAATTGTTTATGTATAAGGCCTTCATCTTGTTATTGTATGATAGTAGATTATTATTATTAACAAATTTAAAGGAAAGGAATCACGTGTATGTTATTGCTTTGGAAAAGATGATCCCCTTAAAGTGACTGAAATTAAGGCTCAGTCTAGCCACAATGAGGCTTGCTCCTATGAAAGGAGACTTAAAGAATGAAAAGAATTTATTCTAAATGCAAATGCAAATTAATACTAAAATGAAAGTGAACAAAAAGAAAACATATCTTAACCAGGATAAGGATAGCCTTACTCCTATTAGACAAATAGGATCATGGAGGAATAAAATAAAACAAATGTGGAAAAAAAACACAGAAGATACACAATAAAATAGAGACACAGATATACGTGGTTCACCCAGTGTGGGCTACGTCCACTAGAGAAATTTCCATGTCCTTCCTTTATTATTATCCAGCAAATGAAGGGATACAACCTACAGCACACCCGCTATAACTTCTTCTTCTTTCTCTCACAGTCTCCTCACTCGGAATAAAATATTTTCCATGATATTGTTGGATTACTGAGAGGGGGGGTGAATCAGTAATAGAGCAATCTAATCCTTTTTAACCATATAATGCAAGTGTTATATCAATGTACCATTATCATCCAATATTTGTAAAGTAAATAAACAATGAACAAGTGAGCAATAATACACATACACAGTACACCAGTGTTTTTACGTGGAAACCCAAAGAGGGAGAAAACCACGGAATGTTTTTTTCTGATATGTCTTGAAGAATTACATTCATTGGAAACACCAACTTCCTTTGTTTTCCAGCTGCAATTGGAAGGAGGCTCCAACCCCTTAGTTTCTCAGGCTACAACTTCAGGGGAGATCCAACTCCCCAATTCTCTGGCTACAAACAGAAGGAGGCTACAACCCCCTAAGTTCTTCATCTACAACCAGAAGGTGGCTACAACCACATGTCCTTGCCCCATCCAACTTCCCTAAAGTATGTTAGATTTTTTATCTCGGGAGGTACTCCGCATGTTTTGTCTTATATGCGGATGTTACCTTAATATTTACACTACCAGGCACTGAACTTTGTAATAGGTTTTATAAAGTTGTTTTAAGTGGTTCTTTTATTAAAGTGACTTTTTTAATAAAGTGTACCTTATGTTTTTAAAGTGACTTTGTTTTCATAAAGCACTTATGTAATAAAGTGAAATTCACTTTAATTTTAAATGAGACATTTTGGAGGGAATGGATCATGACCCTTGATCTTGAAAAAGGCAAGATCTAAT
>ML820428.1:0-76926 GCA_009831015.1 Picea engelmannii | reverse complement strand
TTCGAGAGTGTTAACAAAGTTACCTTCATCGGAGAGGAAGTAGTTTCGTGATGTATTTTGGCTCTAATAGAAAGGTATCGAAGAATATTCTAGGTTGTGCATCAGGAAATATGTTGAGACTACAATATAACAAATTGATTTTTCTCATTCATTCATGAACTATCAGAACATTTCCTATTGGGGGGAAAAGGTATCAAGAGTCATTACAACTCCGACAACAAATTGTTTGATAGTCAATATTGGAGGTCTTGGTCATTACTATAATTTTACTACTTTGAGGGGAAAGGTATCGAAGAATATCCATTCCTCGATAAATGTGTTAGGAAAAAGGTTTCATTTGTGGGAAAAATTAAAACCATATAAATAAGGACTCGGGAAACCAATCGACGTCAGACGTGTGCTAGGGTGATTTGCGAAATAGACCCACACATGTGTTAGACTCAAAATATTCAAATGACAAATAATTAGCTGCCACGCAAGCCAACATTACTACTTAGATATACATCGTAGATGTATGCAATCTGAGCGAAAATGATTTCTGAGTGATCTTCATCGAAGTCAAATTTTACCAGTGTGAAAGAGTATTCTGATAGAATGGATTTCGACAGATCCCTTTCTGATATGGATATAGAAAAGGTTATGTTCGAATATTAAATAAATTAACCCTATATTTTATCCTGAAAGGTTTCATTCAGATGGCCAATCAGTCTCATGGTGTTCAAATATGTGAGGTTATTGAAGAATTACCCTATGGTCGAGTACAACAATTCATATTGGTCCTCCAGAATGAGTTTGAATCAACAATCAAGGAGAAAACTCATCATTCCAAGTTTGTATCAAAATTTTGTAGTATGAATTGTCTTATAAAAATGGTAGCTTCATATATTAGTATCAAATCAATAAAGTAGTGACATGTTTTCTTGCAAAAATTTCATAAAGGGGGGTACCCATTGAAATTATCTTATTCAAGAGACTTTTGGTGGGTAGTTGTGATAGCACAACAAATGGAGACTTACTGAGAAGAACAAGTTATCTATGATTCTCGATATCCCTTCAGATTATTTAGCATTGTCCTTTTCAAGTCTGAAATGATCAGCAATGTTTGTACTATGAATCCCACATCATAAGTCCTCATCAAAGCAATAACATAATGAAATAAAAAAGATGATCCTTTGCATAATTCGTGTGAAAAGTAATGGATTTGTTCATTGAAGTATTTCATAAAAATATATCTTAGAAGAATGATATACCCCAAAGGAGTGTCCTGGACTATTTTTATATTGAAGTGTGTTCCTTGTATCTATTTTCTCGTTATTTCTTCACTTCCAGCAAGCGTCCATAACCCTGACGAAGTTGCCTTGGTATCATACAAGCATGGCCCCAATGCAAACGAGCATTCATATCCCCGTTGAGTTTACTTGTACTTACCACACTATTAAAAGTGTTTTAAACTTCCTCGTGATTTAGCTTTAGCATTCACCCTTTTAAGATTTGTAATTTATGTATTGCTTCGGCAACAGGGGTTATTAGGAAGTGGGGTGATACAAGAGTTTCTTTGATATGCTAGTCTCAACCAAATATTTTTCATCATGGGCCCATTCTAATAAAATACCGATGTATTCCTTTATTTATATGCATTTGGGACAGTGGCACAAAAATTATGAAAAAGACATCAACATATATTTTCTCCTTCTCATCTTTCCAGAATTAATGGATTTTTAAGAGAGTGATCATAGAGTTACAAACAATTATTTCATTGGGAGTATAAATATCATGATTCATAATCTGAAAGTGATATCTTCAAATAGACTAGAGAAAGTTACTTATTTTCTATATAATCATTTCCTTTGCATGCATAACACTAGTACAATGTAATACAATTACATTGTTTCCACGTACATGAAGAGATACCAATACAGGGACTAACTTGAAATTTGTTATATAGTCCACATTTCCAATTAGAATTTTTTCAAACATTTGAGGATGAAAGAGAGGGGCCTTATTCTCAATAAAGAAATAGACTAAATCAGAATATCAGATGAAAGAAAAATAAATTAAAAGAGGGTTTATTATTATTATTATTATTATTATTATAAAAAGACTAGAAAGAGAAATGAAAATTATAAAGAGAAAATGAGACCTAATATGTACATGGCTACATCACCAAAGGTGATCAGGAGAAGTATATTTTAAGCATTTTTCCATTGATAGGGATCTCCTCCATGTCTCCCTCTAACGATTTAATTTTGAGAGTTCCCAACCCAATTTTTTCATGGATTTGATATGGGCCTAGCTAGAGTTTTTGAAACTTAGTATGTTTTCCTCTCATTTAATTTTTTTTATCCCACTTAAGCATAAGATCACCTACTTGGAAGTCTGTATTTTCCACAGATGACTTATCAAACCATTTTTTGATTATTTCTTGATGTTGCATTAGTTTTCTTTTATATTTTTCTCTTTCTTATTCAAGCTTCAAGAGCATATTTAACCTTTGTTCCATCACTAGGCATTCCTTTTCTTGAACAAAGTTGCAATGAAGGTAGAAATATATGGGTAGGTAGAACAACTTCTTTCCCATAGAAAAGAAAGAAAGGGGAATTAACTAAAGAATATTTGGGTGTCACCCTATCATCCCATAGAGAATTAGGAAGGGCTATATGCCAATTTCTTTGGTGATCAGTTACAGTTCTCTTCGAGATTTTAATTAAGTTTGTGTTTGTAGATTCTTCTATCCCATTCCCTTGAGGATAGTAATTAGTTGAGTATTTGATTCCGATATTTATTGCAAGAGAATATTGAGTTAATTTCGAAGAGGAGAAATACTTAGCATTATCAAAAACCAAAAATTCTAGAACACCAAATCTGGTTATAATGAAAGATTCAAGGAAAGATATCACCTAGTTTTCATTAACAATTTTTAGAGGGATTGTTTCCATCCACCTTGTGAAACAATATTTTTTTGTAAGGATGTACTTGTACAATTTGGTGGAATTGGGATTAATTTCCCCTATCACATCTAAACCCCATTGTTGAAATGGTATTTCAATGGTAACAGGCTGAAGGGGAAAAGAAGGTTTCTTCTCTTTTACAACTAATCCTTGACACTCCTAGAATTTTCTTGCATGTGCATGTAAATATTTAAACCAAGTAGGAAAATAATATCCAACTCTTAGAATTTTATGTGTTGTAGTATCTCCTCAAAAGTGTCCCCCAGTGGGACCATCATGTAGTTTAGCTAGTAACTTATCAACATCTCCTTTCTCAAGGGATATTAACATAACATAGCCATAGTTCTTTCTAAATACTATTACTTGGATGAGATAATATTGGGAAAATTTAAGCCTAAGAGCCCTTTTCTTCCTCTATTCTAGGTAATGTGGTGTTGATCCATGGGTTAGATAATACTTCATCTCATAGTACCATTGATCAATGTTAACTGGGATATAATAAATTTCATTTTCAAATAAGCCTTGATCTTGATAGATTTTATCTTCACTTGTTGTGTGTTTTGTTGATTCAGCTTCCCAATTACACAATCCTTGGCCCTTGACAATTTCATCAAGCTTGATATCAAGGTCATATTATTGTAATGTTTTCATCCAATTAGCTCTTTCCTCCCCAAGATCTTTCTGCACCAAGAGATTTCTCACATAGTAAGGAAAAATTACCTTTGTTTTTTATTTGATCAAGTATGGTATAAAGTGGTTGACATATTTATAGACTGCATAAGCTTGTTTTTCAACTTAAATATAGTCTAACTTTGCTCCTTGTAGTCTTGAACTCATAAATGTGAATGGATATTCATCTCCTTCATGATTCCTTTGGGTTGATACAACTGCAAATGCAATATCATAAGAAAATGTATACAGTATGAAATCTTTACTGAAGTCTGGACTCATTAGTGTTGGATCTTGTGCTATCTCTTCTTTGGTTCTTTCAAAAGAGGATTTCTCTTTAGAACCCCATTTAAATTATTTGTCCTTCTGTATCATGTCTTCAAGGGGTTTGACAGTTTCAGCAAAGCTTGGGACAAATATCCTTACAAAACTAATCTTTCGAAGGAACAACTGCATAGGTTTCCTGTTATGGGGGGGATTTATCTTTGAAATGGATTCATTTCTCTCAGGTTCAATGATCATGCATTATTTAGATACAATAAATACTAAGAGTTTTCCTTCATTTACTTCAAAAACATATTTATTTGGGTTGATTGCAATGTCATGCATTTTGCATCTATTAAATATTCTTCTTAAGTGAGTGATAAGATATTTTTTGTCTTTGAGTAAAACAATGACATAATCAAGGTATACTACTACATAGTCACCAATCATCCCTCTGAAAGCTATATCCATGGCTCTCTGAAAAGTTTATCCTACATTGCTTAGTCCAAATGGAATTTTCCTATAGGCGTAAATTCTCCATTTTGTTCAGAATGCATTTTCAATTGATCATCATGTGAATCTAGAACCTTGTTATAACCATAAAATCCATCTAGTGATGAGATCATTTTAGAACTAGAGACACATTGTAATATTTTCTCCATGGGAGGCATATGACAGTTATCCTTTTCTGAAGCCTTATTTAAATTTCTAAAATAAACACTGAGTCTTAAGTCTCCATTTTTCTTTCGTACATGTACAATATTAGCAATCCATTAAGTATGTTTGACTGGGAATATTATTCTTGCTTCCAATAGTTTGTTTAACTCCACCTTAACTTGAGGTTCTAGGTTTGGGTGCATTTTTCTCAACTTTGGTTGGAAGGGCTTTGTTTGGAGCTTCATTGGAATAATATGTTGGATAATCTTTGTATCATATTTTTTTAGGTCTTCATAGGTCTATGAAAAGATATCCTTGTATTTTTTAAACAACTTTATAAAAGCTTTCCTTTCAGGATGAGAGAAATTCTTCCCAAGATTTATGTTTTGAGGTATGATGCTTGTTCCCAAATTAATGATATTAAACTGCATAGTTGAGATATTAGTCTTACCGTTCATCACCTTTTTTTAATTTATCTTGGAGATCGTACAGTTTTTCCAGGTTTACCACATTCTTGGGGATATTATTGACTGGGTTGGACCTATCCTTTTGTTGTATTTGACCTTCTGGGTTAGGAACATCTGTGTATAAATATCACTCGTGTTGGCCCTCATCTATAATGGAGTCTTGAAGCTATCCTCTAAATGGAGGAAACAGATAATCTGTTGATCATCATCAAAAAATCTCTAATTGATCATGTTATCGAATACTGAAGGCTTGTACAATGATTCCACAAAAAAGGTATCAGGGAGTATACCTTCTAATGGAATTAGTCTAGATGTTACATTCTCCAATAGGTATGCATCATAGTTCAAAGAATGAGGAATAGGACTAATATTAAATGCATCAAGTAGTTTAATTAATTCTCATACCTCTTGTTGGTAATGTTTAATATGACTTGAAAGACAATGTATGGTAATTATTACATGTCTTATAAAAAAAATTGAATCAGTGAATACCTTAATTTTTTTCACTTCCAAGTCCACTTTTTTTTTTCATCCTTGCAGTAGGGCTTTATATTCGCCAGTGTTCTTTGTGCATTGGAATTCAAACATTCATGCAATCATGGTTTTTTTACCATTAGGATATGTTAGTATGCATCCAACAATTTCACCTTCAAGAGACTTGGATCCATCAAATAATAAATTCCACGTGTTAGGATCTTTTTTCAATTTTTTTATGGGCTTATGATTTTCTTTATCTTATGAATTAATGGGGTTAGTGAAGTTAGCAAAAACCTCTAATCTATCTCTAAATACTATGTTAGACTATACAAAATCATGGTTAGTTCTATATGATATGTTACAGTGGGGTTCAACAATCTAAGTGAAATGAAGCATTTTAGATTGTGTGTTTGATTCCACATAAGAGGAAATCTCAGTTGTGTAAGTTCCAAAGAATGAATCACAAGAACAATTTCCTAGAATTGAATGATTAAACATAATGGGTTCATTGGGGTCATTCAAGTTTGTTACCATGTGTTTCATGTATCTCTCTCTGTCAACTTTGATTTGGTTGGACTTTCTATTTTAAGGGAGCCATAAATGTGACCAATTAGTGGAAAAATATCCATTAAGAATAGTTGACCAATCTCTACTCAAGAGTATTCCATAAGTGTCAGGAATTTCTACCACAATGATGTCAATAGTTTGGTGTACTTTAGGTTTGGATGACATTCTTATCAAAAAAAAAAAAAAAATCACCAATCACTTTAACTTTGGTCATATCTATCTAAATGATTTGGATATCATACTCTTTAGGTTTGACATTGATTTTCTCACATACCTTGAGGGGCATAACATTCAAATAGGCACCTGAATCCACCATGCAATTATGGACATTTCTATTGAAAATTTCAAAAGTCAGTAAGAAAGGAGAAGTGGTAGATCTTGATCTTTGACTAGTCAGTGATGCATTGAAAAATGATTTTCTTTTAGGTGTAGTCTTATTAGTGTTTTGGTTATTTTTATTGTTCCCATTAGTTACCCCAACATTGGCTTCTTGGGTGTTTTTGGAATTGTTTCCCTATAGAGTTTTGATGAAATTTTCTTGAATATGAGGTAGCTTCATCAATTCAAAAAACAAAATATTTGTCTTAGTTCTTTTAATATCTTATAATAAATCAAAATCAAATATGGTGGGGGGAGTAGAGGGAGTACTATGTTTTCTAGCAGCAGCAAGGTTCTTCTAGGTATTTGGTGTGGTTTTTGTAGTGTTAGAGGATTCATAAGGGTTGGAAGTTGTGGCCTTACTTGAACTCCTCTTGGTAACTTCATGTTGGGACAAGGTATTTCCTTTACATCTTTTTATTCTACTGATCCAAAACAAATATCCCAAAAAGAATTAACTAGTTGTTCTCCAACTCCATCAGTTTCTTGAGATTCATCCTGCTATTCAGTTTCCCCTCCTTCATTGTCTTTAGATTAAACTTTATTTTCATTTCCCCATGATTGAATATCCTGGGAAATATCTTCCATGTTGATACCATGTGTGGTTGAGTAATTAGTCTTGTTTGAAGGAGGAGTAATCTTATCTTTCTTCGGTTGGAACTTGAAAATTTTCTTGGGATTAGAAGAGCCTTCTCCGGGCTTATTTTTTAGATCAATTATTTCATTAGAAAAAAAAATTATGATTTTTTGGAGGGATTACATGTCCATGGACTCGAAATATTTCTTCTCCTTTCAGGTTTTAGTTGCAATTTCTTTGGTTTTCAGATTATTTTTATCCTTTGAAGACTCAACTCCAGAGTTACCTTTTAGACTCAGCATGTTCTTTTCAACTTTAATATATTCTTTAAAATTTGTTTCTAGGGTCATTTTCTAAGCATTCTTAACAAACATTGTCATTGACATGATTAGAGAAGAGGTATAGAATTCAAAAGATACATCTACAATAGGTTTGGAAGATTGAAGGATTCTCTTCATTAATGTAAGAAACTGTTGATTAAAATATTTAATTTTTTCTTTAGGTTCCATTTTAATCCTTGAAAGCTCTAAGACTGATGTTGTTGGAGTCCTTTTTTCCCTAAATTTTCAATAAACATGGTCTCAAAAATCCTTTATCCAGGTGGATATTGGTGGCCACCCACCTATTCCAACTGGCTCATCTTGACAATTTTTAGTTCAACACATTCTTTTGTACTTATTTGTAATTGTGGGTTCTACACTTTTGAGGCTATCTAAATCCCTACACGTCTTCTATGTGGAGACTGGTGGCCTCCCACCTAGTCCAACTAGCTTAGTTTGGATGTTTTCACGTCAACACATCTTTTTGTACTTCTAGGGCCGTTTTGGGGCCCTAAATAGTGTTTTTTGTATTGTCACCTCCAAACTATAAAAAAATTCAAATTTTGATGGCGTATGTGTATTTCTCGAAAAGACCTTTCCAGCAGGCTATCACATGCCTAAAACGGAGGTCGTATTCAAAAGTTACAACCCTGGGAAGTTAAGGTACCAACTTACCCATCGGGTCCCACATAACTTTTGGCATTTCATCTCCTAGGGTTAGGTTTTTTGATGTATACGGTTTTGGAATTCATGAGTAATGTTAAAAATTCCTCTGGAATCTCATTGTAATGATTATTCTCAGATGGATGTGTGTGTAAGACACATCTCTTCTCAGAGATAGATGCCACCATTCGAGCAAGTTGTTTTAGTTATGTAGTTTTATAGTTTCAGCCTATTTCATTTATTCAATAGAAGATATTGTTCATTGGATATCTGTGATGTTCTTTGTATCTCTATGTTTATTGTATTCAGTCTATTAATCAATTTGTTCCGCTCCTAAATCTGGATCAATACTCCAGCTAGTGATTGAGGCTTCTTATAGAGAAAAGAACCATGTTGAGGATTTTTTATCAAAGGTATAAGGAAACAACCTACAAACAATGTCTTCATGTTGCACATTCATAAGATGTATTGTAAGCAATAGTTTCTTAATATGGTCTTCAACAGAATATTTTATATCCAGTTCGAACTTGGGTAGGAATTTCTCGGGATGTTTCGGCATATCATGAAGTGTCCCAAGTACTACAATAACATCAAGGACCAACCAAGGTTGATAAGGTGGTGGGTCCTGATTATTTCTAGCCATATTTTGAGGACTCCTAGGATTTTCTTCTCCCTATGATTTTTCGTCACAATCATGGGGAGATTTTGGAGGTAAAGGATGTTGCCCAACACCACCCGCAAGTAGGAAACTATCTAATTTGTAATCGGGAGATTTAGAAATGCCTTGCAACACTTGGGATAAACAATAGTCGAGCATCCTGACATTTGATTTTTCCTCGTAAGTGGAAGGGTTTTCAAATAATGGGTCATCCCTAGGGAGACTTTCTTGACCCTGGGGTACTAAATAGTCAATCAGGAGCTGATCGGTTTGCCTACTCCACTACTAATTCAATACATGGTCACGATATTCTTTTAATCATGTCAAGTTCAGGTATCATATATCTTCAAGGGCTCGCAGAAGAAAATATAGGTTTGGAGTGAGTGGGGATTATATGGGTAGAGACCTAATCTCGGGTATCCATTGATTGGAGTGCAGAGTGAGAATATCTTTTAGGCTCGTACGAGTGGGAATCACTAGGATGAGAAGGGTTTGTAAGAGGAATAGAAAATGTAGGGTTTTGTGTTTTTTTTACAACCATTAAGTTCTATGCCCCCCCTTCTAGCGCCATTTTTGTTGACATGTCCAAATAGCATGTCAAGAAATTAAGGGAGAATGCCCAATGGTAAGTCCCAATTAGACTCAATCTCATTTGGGATGGCATTTTCGACTAGTATGTGGGCTTGGTTGTCACTTTTAATTGTTATCTAAATATTAATCTGAGAACCAAAGGTTCTCAAATGAATTAAAATATGAAAATAAATTAAGTAATGATGGCTATTGTTATTCTAAGATGCAGTTCTAACTTAAGATAAACTATCATGATCAAGAGAAAACTACTAGAATGAGCACAGTAAAATGTAATACTCTTGTAAAATAATTTATTCATTAATACAACGAGTAAATTAAAGTGAAAATACAATAGGCAAGAAATAATTAATCATTTCGCCTACTTATTATATCATTGTTGTACTCACTAGGAAATTCAGGCAATATGAACATACAAAATATAGTAGAGAAGAAATTCATAAAGTTATAATCCACGTATTCATAAAATAAATACATACAACAAGAATAATCTCAATTGCATATATTAGTAACTAAAATTTCCATAGATGTGTCTTGTTCAATCCCTCATGTAGTAAAAGTATTGTTTTGATTTCATACAGATCCAAAATCCCTTTTCTAATCATAGTCAACTCTTTTTTAAGTAAGAAAATTTGTGCATTATGAAAATGCCTTCTGACAGGGGACAGCGAGGGCTTGTCTTTTCATATTCCCATTCGGATGAGAAAAGATATTGTAGAACACAAAACAGATCAGTTACAAAGTCATTATGATGAAGCTAATTGTTTTGCTTCTATATGATCTCGATAATCCTTCCAGAGTGTGTGTTCCTTCATGATTTCTTCTAACTTATTGGACTTCATTTTCTCCAAGTCTAATTCTGCATCCCAAATATTCATGGATACTTCCAGTTTTAGTTCATGTGTACTCCTTTTGATGAAATAGTGAGTCATTGTGATTAATTTCATGGGCTTCATAAAATATTCATCAAGAATACCTTGATTTTCTTCTATAAATTGATCAATAGTTACTTGATTGATTTCCATTTTCTCCTCTACTTCAACTATCCTCAATTTTGGTGGTGGTGCATCATCGATGGGAGGCATGAATTTCATTATGAATTATTCTAATAGATAATCTGAACTATTCCACAATATTTTGCAAGCCTTGGTAGCTCCCTCTTGGATGGTTCAGATGTCCTATTGTAAGGATTTTCATGTTTCAAAGAATACTTTACCCTTCAACTTTTGCTTGTTGGAATACATTGGGAGGGTGTCAGGTGGGTCTTTATACACTCCTTCCCAATCTAGGATTCTTCAAAAGAATTATTGGTTTTTTGGTGAATTTCTTTTATTTTATCCTTTTGATTATCCAACCTTATCTGATCATTTTTGTTTCTATGTATTTCATTCAATATGCAGAAACACTTATTTTGCTCTAACTTCATATTTTCATTTAGGTCCATGGTCTCTACTCTTATTACTTCCAAAGAAAAAGTATTTTCTTTGTTTTCTTCCAAGGCTTTTTCAAGTTTTTATTTTTCATGTTCTAGTCCCAGAATCTTATATTCATGTTTCTCAACAAACCTTTTGGATTCAGCTTGTTCTATTTGCAAATTGGTCATTTTCTAAGCATGGTCGGCTTTGATTTTTTCTATTTATTAAGAATATTTTTGTTTGATATTTTCCATATATTTTGTCTGTAGATATTGATAGTTTCTAGCTCTTCACCATATATCTTTCTCAACATAGATATTAGCATCCTTTATGGGCTTTTGAACTTGTAGGTAGGAATTGATCTTTTCCCTTGCTTGAAATTTCTTTCATCATCTAGCCAAAAATATTCCATTAATTGAGAAACATCCTTATTATTCTTGTTGAATCCCTTTAGGAATAAATCATTAAGGGAAATCATAGGTTGGAAGGTGGTATCTAGCGCCAATGTCCTCGGGTCTCAAGGACGTTATCTGACTTCCTGGTTTGTTGCATCATTGTAGGGGAATAGTATTGAATAAGAGGCCACATGGTGAATGCCACTCTTTTGTATGTTTGATACACTTTGAGGCTCTCACCATCCGAATAGAAATCCCCAATGTTGAAAATTTTGTGCATTTCATCGTACCTGGGGAAATAGTGTTCTTGAGTATGATGAGTAGTATATGTAACCAAGACCTCTCTTATATTAGTTGGAGTTTTAGGTGTGACATTTGGAGTAGGAGCTACAATATTCCTGGCCTTTCTGGAATTGGAATGCATCATAATGTATTCGTTGCATCCTGCAATTAGCATAAAGATACATTAATCCCTTGAACAAATGTAATAATATAATAACATAGAAAATTAAAAAAGTAGAATAAATGTGGTTCTCCAACTGTAAATGAAGGTTGTAGTATGTCCTTAGTCAGATAATGTAGAGTAGAGTGTTTTAACAAACTCACGGAGGAATATAATGTGTTAAGTAGGGTTTTGGAGTTATTATGTAGGTATTAAATTACCTTAACTCATGTAGTTAATGTTTTGTGCATGATAACCAATTCACAGGTCAAAACATCACCTCCTCATTAATTCAATTCAAGGGCACATATCACCCAAAATCCATGTATCAGATGCACGAGAACTAGCAGTCGGACTCGAAAATTCTTGAGAGTGTTATCATAGTTACCTTCATCAGAGAAGAAGTAGTTTCATGATGTATTTTGTCTTGGATGCAAAGGTATCAAAAAATATTCTCAGTTGTACATCAGGAAATGTGTCGAGACTACAATATAATGAATTGAGTTTTCTCATTCATTCATGAACTGTCGAAACATTTCCTGTCGAAGGGAAAAGGTATCAAGAGTTATTACAACTCCAATAGTGAGTTTTCTGATAGGAAAGTTCGAAGGGATTGGTCGTTACTATCCTTTTAATGCTCTGAGGGGAAAGGTATCGAGGAATATACCTTCCTCAATAAACTTGTCAAGAAAAAAGTTGTGTTTTTCAGAAAAATTAAAACCATATAAATAAGGAATCGAGAAGCCAATCAACGTTGAACATGTGCTAGGTTGATTCATGAAATAGACCCACACATGCATTGGACTCAAAATATTCAAATGACCAATAATTAGTTGCCACACAAGCCAACATGAGTACTTAGATATTCATCATAGATGTACGAAATAGGAGTGAGAAGGATTTCAGAGTGAGATTCATTGGAGTCAGATTTACCAGTGTGAAACAGTATTCTGATAGAATCGATTCTGATAAATCCCTTTCTGATATGGCGATCGGAAATGTTTTGTCGAAATATTAAAAAAATAACCTTATCTTTTATCCCAAAATGTTTCATTCAGATGGACAATCAGTCTCATGTTATTCAAAGATGTGAGGTTATTGAATAATTACCCCATGGTCGAGTGCAACAATTCATCTTGGTCCTCCAAAATAAGTTTGAATCAACAGTCAAGGCGAAAATTTATCATTTCAAGTTTGTATCAAAAAGTTGTAGTATGAATTGTCTTAGTAAAATGGTAACTTCATATATTAGTATCAAATCAATAAATAAGTGACATAGCATCTTGAAAACATTTCATAAAAGAGGGGGGGGGTACCCATTGAAATTCTCTTATTCGATAGACTTTTAATGGGTATTTGTAATAGCACAGTATGTCTTAAAAAGGGTGTTTCTCAACAATATTCGAAAGAATGTTTACCGATGGTATTCAGAAGGATTTTCCCTAACAATATTTGGAAGGATGTTTCCCAATGGTCTTCAGAAGGGTGTTTCCTAATGGTCTTCGAAAGGATTTTTTCTGAGAGTCTTTGGAAGGTTTTGTCGACAGGATTGTAGGAGGTTTGGTCGATGGATGATGGAGAAGATTAGTGGACGATGACATGGATAAATCAAATGATGAAACATGGAATCAATAGGCATGTTCCATTCCATGTCAACTGGATTCCCCAAGTGAGTGTGCAAGTCAAATTAGCAGACTGTTATAGAAATAAACCAGTGATTTTCCACAAAAATAAATAGTTTTTGAAGGTCATCAACTTGTGGGGCAATTTTGAGGGTCTATTGATGGCCAGAAATGACCATGATCAACATTGGGGAGATCACTCGATCAGGGTCCCAAGTAGACCCTTATATGTTTGGGATGGTGATTCTAACTGGGTTTATGGGTCCAGTTACCCTTATCTAAAACTAACTTAAGATAACCATTAATTTAACCTAAGATATCTTGTATGTACAATTGTTTATGTATAAGGCCTTCATCTTGTTATTGTATGATAGTAGATTATTATTATTAACAAATTTAAAGGAAAGGAATCACGTGTATGTTATTGCTTTGGAAAAGATGATCCCCTTAAAGTGACTGAAATTAAGGCTCAGTCTAGCCACAATGAGGCTTGCTCCTATGAAAGGAGACTTAAAGAATGAAAAGAATTTATTCTAAATGCAAATGCAAATTAATACTAAAATGAAAGTGAACAAAAAGAAAACATATCTTAACCAGGATAAGGATAGCCTTACTCCTATTAGACAAATAGGATCATGGAGGAATAAAATAAAACAAATGTGGAAAAAAAACACAGAAGATACACAATAAAATAGAGACACAGATATACGTGGTTCACCCAGTGTGGGCTACGTCCACTAGAGAAATTTCCATGTCCTTCCTTTATTATTATCCAGCAAATGAAGGGATACAACCTACAGCACACCCGCTATAACTTCTTCTTCTTTCTCTCACAGTCTCCTCACTCGGAATAAAATATTTTCCATGATATTGTTGGATTACTGAGAGGGGGGGTGAATCAGTAATAGAGCAATCTAATCCTTTTTAACCATATAATGCAAGTGTTATATCAATGTACCATTATCATCCAATATTTGTAAAGTAAATAAACAATGAACAAGTGAGCAATAATACACATACACAGTACACCAGTGTTTTTACGTGGAAACCCAAAGAGGGAGAAAACCACGGAATGTTTTTTTCTGATATGTCTTGAAGAATTACATTCATTGGAAACACCAACTTCCTTTGTTTTCCAGCTGCAATTGGAAGGAGGCTCCAACCCCTTAGTTTCTCAGGCTACAACTTCAGGGGAGATCCAACTCCCCAATTCTCTGGCTACAAACAGAAGGAGGCTACAACCCCCTAAGTTCTTCATCTACAACCAGAAGGTGGCTACAACCACATGTCCTTGCCCCATCCAACTTCCCTAAAGTATGTTAGATTTTTTATCTCGGGAGGTACTCCGCATGTTTTGTCTTATATGCGGATGTTACCTTAATATTTACACTACCAGGCACTGAACTTTGTAATAGGTTTTATAAAGTTGTTTTAAGTGGTTCTTTTATTAAAGTGACTTTTTTAATAAAGTGTACCTTATGTTTTTAAAGTGACTTTGTTTTCATAAAGCACTTATGTAATAAAGTGAAATTCACTTTAATTTTAAATGAGACATTTTGGAGGGAATGGATCATGACCCTTGATCTTGAAAAAGGCAAGATCTAATCTTGGCTTTTGGATCTAGGGTTGAGGAAGGTGAAAAGACACTTTTGGGGGGGAAATGTCATTTTCAGATTATAAACGAATGCATTGGGTAGTGTGCAAGACATGTTGTGAAGACATCGGGAGGATTTTGAGAGCACATCAAGAGGAGAGTTAGAGAGATTTTCTGAGCATGCTTGAGAGAGGAAAGTGAGCAGCAAAGAGGGCACATTTTCCAAGGAAGGAGGGCACAAATCCCAAGAAACTTTTTTTCCTGAGTTTTGGGCTGAAATATTTTTTTCCGCTGTGGGAGGCCATATTGTACGGATCTATACAGTCCATACGATTTTGTACAATCGTACGGATTTGGCACGAAAATTGATGCATTTCGAGCATGGATTTCGAGGCGGATTTCTATTTTTTGTTCGTTGTTTTTGGGTCGTAGGGAACAGTCCATAGCGCTGACTGTGGGCATGGAAAATAAGGTAGAAGGAGGTCGTACAGCAGTATGGTTTTGGCACGAAAAATGAAGAAGATTTATGTGGGACAGATTTGGTGCTGTGAGGTATTTTCCTTGGCTAGAAATGTGGGTTTGTTGTTGTTTTGTACTTTACTGAAGCATAATAATAAGATCTCTCTCTCTCTCGTTGGGTTTCCTCACATTGGGGTTTTCCCTGGCATTTGCCTAAATTTCTGAGTGTTATTGGGTTGTTATCCACTGTGTTTTTCCGCTGCATATTTTTGCTTAGCAATGTGTATTTCTGCTTATGGAAATTTCTAAATGTGGGCTTTTGCATTTATGAAGTTTATGAAGACAATTATCTCTAGGTTGCTAAGTGTTTGATAGAATTTTAGTTTGTTGATTTTAGTCATTAAAGATCTACATGGTATCATAGCTTGTGCTCTAAAGTTCAGTGGGCAGCATTTTGGCACTTGGGACAACAAGTGATTTGTTGTTGTATTTTCTTGAAGAAGGCAGAAGAGGTTCTTTGTCAAGTGGACAAAGATGACAAGAATGTTTCTCTTGTGGTAAAGGGAAATAAGAAGGACATGAGAAAGGTGAGATGCTTTGCATGTCACAAGACTGGCCACTACATTAGTCAATGTCCGAACAAGAAGGAGAAGAAGTTGGAACCAGAGGTGTCAGCATTAGCAGAGATTGCAGAGTTTGTTGAGAGACATGAGAGGGAGTGTTCTCTCATGACTAGTCCCCTGGGTAGTGGTTGCCTAGTGTTCGAGGACATTGAAGTGTGGTTCGTGGACAGTGAAGCTTCTCAGCATATGACAAGGATGAGGTTAGTGTTCTTGAGTCTTTTAGAAACAGACTCGGACTGTTGTGTGGGTGTTGGTAACGGCCCACAAATTGCAGTGAAGGGGGTTGGAAGTGTTAGATTCCAGCTAGAGTCAGGAGGATTTCTAGAGGTTGCCAGAGTATTGTATTTTCCAGATATGATGGTTAACTTACTCTCAGTGTCATCTCTGGAGGCTGATAGATTTGGAGTGATGTTCTATTGTGGTCGGGTATGGGAGCTACTCCAAACACAATAGTGATTCTTGGTGTCGGGTATGAGAGGTTGTACAGGTTGTTGGGTAGACCTGTGTTGGGGTCCAGTGGATTTCTAGACTCAGATTTTGTGTCAAAGAGTTGACAGGTAGCACGGGAGAGAGAGTTGATACATGGCACTTAGTCTTCTTCTGGGACTCTCAAGGGACTCAGCAGGCATGAGTCGACATAGTTGGATGCTCAGGAGAGTGTGCAGTCTCCTAGGAGCATGTCTTCAGTTCATGGTACAGAGGAGGTAGTAGCAGAGGCTTCCAGTGTAGTGGGAGAAGTGGCTTCATGTTCAAATGGAGCAGAGACTTATAGTACAGAGGGAGAAGCTATGGCAGCTGATGAGATGGAGACAGATTATGGTGGTGATACCAGAAGTACCTCCCTCACTAAGAGGGAGTGTTAGATTTTTTAGCTCTGGAGGTACTCTGCATGTTTTGTCTTGTATGCGGATGTTACCTTAATATTTACATTACTAGGAACTTAACTTTGTAATAGGTTTTATAAAGTTGTTTTAAGTGGTTCTTTTATTAAAGTGACTTTTTTAATAAAGTGTACCTTCTATTTTTAAAGTGACCTTATTTTCATAAAGCACTTATGTAATAAAGTGAAATTCACTTTAATTTTAAATGAGACATTTTGGAGGGAATGGATCATGACCCTTGATCTTGAAAAAGGCAAGATCTAATCTTGGCCTTTGGATCTAGGGTTGAGGAAGGTGAAAAGACACTTTTGGGGGCAAAATGTCATTTTCAGATTATAAAAGAATGCATTAGGTAGTGTGCAAGAAATGTTGTGAAGACATCGGGAGGATGTTGAGAGCACATTGAGAAGAGAGTTAGAGAGATTTTCTGAGCATGCTTGAGAGAGGAAAGTGAGCAGCAAAGAGGGCATGTTTTCCAAGGAAGGAGGGCACGAATCCCAAGAAAAAAAAATCTGAGTTTTGGGCCAAAATATGTTTTCTACTGTGGGAGGTCATACTGTATGGATCCATACAGTCTGTATGATTCTGTATAGTCATATGGATTTGGCACGGAAATCAAGGAATTTTGGGCACAGATTTCGAGGCAGATTTCTATTTTTTGTTCACTATTTTTTAGTCATACATAACAGTCCGTACAGATGACTGTGGGCATGGAAAAAGAGGTAGAAGCAGGTCATACAGCAGTACAGTTTTGGCATGGAAAACGAGGCAGATTTCTGTGGGACAGATTTGGTGTTGTGAGGTATTTTCCTTAGCTGGAAATGTGGGTTTGTTGTTGTTTTGTACTTTCCTGAAGCATAATAATAAGATCTCTCTCTCTCTCATTGGGTTTCCCCACATTGGGGTTTTCCCTGGCATTTCCCTAAATTTCTGAGTGTTATTGGGTTGTTGTCCACTGTGTTTTTCCGCTGCATATTTTTTCTTAGCAATGTGTATTTCTGCTTATGGAAATTTCTAAATGTGGGCTTTTGCATTTATGAATTTTATGAAGACAGTTATCTCTAGGTTGCTAAGTGCTTGACAGAATTTCAGTTTGTTGATTTTAGTCATTAAAAATCTACAAAGTATAAGTAGAATGATGGAACCACTGTCACACTATCACTGTGAGATATATTGTTGTAAATCTATACCAATAAACCTGCACCAAAAAACCTGTACCAATAACCTGAGCCATGCATCAACCATGCATCAACCTATACCTCAACCTACAATCAACCTGTACCATAAACAAGTGCATCAACCATGCACCAACCTGTACCTCAACCTCAGCCAAAATACCTCATCAATTTCATCATCTAAATCTGATTTGTAACTCTGTAATAGACCTGGTGTATATGATCACATACATGCAAACCTTCCTTAACTTTAACAACAAGAGACTATCATTTTCATCAAACTTTACTTTAGTCTCACATGACTAGTTTTGGATTAGTCAACAACCCTAACTTGAAATAATCATAACTATGTACATGTAATGAATAAATATTTGAAAATAGTACACAATGTTCTTCAGTGTGTTTTATGCAATTCCTCTAGGTGTCACTACTTGGAACCTCTCAGAAAAGGAGTTATAGGAAAAATGGCATACCTTGTTGAATTATGGCTTATTATAGAGAACAAACTTGTAGAGTGTGCCCCACACGAAATATTTGTTCTGTGGATCTAAAAATTGTACATAGAATACTATAGACTGTACTCTAACCAACACATTTGGTCTTACTTAATTTTGATCTATTATGAATAAGTTATGACATTTTACCTGAAACACTTGTTTTAGACTAGTTTCAGGACTAGCCACAAACCCTATTTTCCACAGAGTGTAACTCAAAAAATACAATGACCCACAAGATGAAATTCTTACCACAGCTACTTGGATATGTTTCCTCAATTTCCTCCCAACTTCACGGTCTGAATCATTCTAGAAAAATATTTATTGTGAAAATGGTGAGATGTCCTATAAATAACATAACTTAGAAAACATCATCAAAAGAATTTATCCTCCCTTGAATTTTGGCCTTCTTTACTTCACCTTCCCTCTGAAATTCGGCTTATATATCCTTTGGTTACCTCATTCACCTATAGATATTCAATATTCTCAAGTGTGATTGAAATGAGAGAGATTTGTCTCTTATTTATACTTTCATGTAGCTTCCTTAGAAGCATCTTCTAGAACACTTTGTCCACATAGTCACCTATGTCCAACTTTTCCCAATTTTCCACTTGTCCATATATACAATAGCCACTTGACTACTTAACCCATTTTCCTCATTTTAGGGTTAACCTTCTTATAACCACTTTCCATAATTAGAAAGTTCTCCATTTTCTTTATTATTTAAATAATCCTCCTTGACTTTGTCACTTCACTTTATTATTTAAATAATCCTCTTTGACTTTGTCACTTCACTTTATTATTTAAATAATCCTCTTTGACTTTTTCACTTCACTTTATTATTTAAATAATTTCTTCTTTGCAAACACTTTGACTTATTTGACCTTTTGGCACTTCAAGCCAACATATGAGGGTCCTCCAACTTCGTAAGGCCATAAATCTCAAATCGTGAGGAGTTATGTGATGTTCCACATACCACCAGAAATGGCATGACATGTACTATCCATCTAGAATAGTCTTAACCTCAAATATATAAAAACTCATACCATTATACATCAAACAAACTTGGGTCCATTACCCAAACCTTTGTGCTACCGAAATTTCTTCAAGGGTTGGCATCAATGACAACCAACCCAATTAATCAACAATCTCCCCCTTTGGCATTGATGGCAACACTATGATGCAATACTGAAATCATATCACCCATGCTCCCCATGGAACAATTCATGCATATTTGTGACCAACGCTCCCCCTGGAACCATGCCTTTGTCCTTTGCATCTAATAAATCTCTCCCCTTTTGTCATCAATGTAAAATATATCTTTCCATTAGGGTATGCTCCCCCTAACTGACTCGTCTGATCTCCCAACATGAACTATCATCTTTATGGTGCTTCCTCGTGTACATCTAAGACATATAAGATAAGAATTCAAAAGCATTCATTTTGGATTAGAAATAACTTTGAGTCTATGGTGAATATATTCAAAGGCTTCCAGTGGAAGCGGTTTTGTAAATATGTATGCCACTTGTTCTTTTGTTCCCACATATTCAACTCTGATGTTCTTTTCTGCAACCTATTCCTATAGAAAGTGATACTTGATTGGAAAGTGATTCATCTTGGAGTGAATCACTAGGTTCTTTGAGAAATTGATGGCTCTTGTATTATCACAATAGATTGGAATGGGCTCATCATACTCAACCTGTATATCTGTCAGAGTTTGTTTCATCCATATAACCTGTGTACAACATGTTGCTACTATAATATACTCTACCTTGGCTGTAGATAAAGATATTGATGATTTTTTATTGCTTATCCATGATACTAAACACTCACCCAAGTAGAACATTGCCTCACTGGTGCTTCATCGGTCATCAATGCAACCTGCCCAATCTGCATTTGTGTAGGCAATAAGTGATAGATCCTTTCCTTTTGGATACCATAATCCAAACTCTTTTGTTCCTTTGAGATATCTGAAAATCCTCTTCACTGTTAATACATGTGATTCCTTTGGTGCTTCTTGAAATCGTGCCACTTATCCAACTTCCTGCATTACATCTAGTCTGGAAGTTGTCACATATAGTAGGCTACCAATCATTGACTTGTATTGTCTCTGATCTATAGACTTTGAATCATCGTCTTTGATCAACTTGCAACTGGTTTGCATGGGAGTGATAACTGGTTTGCAATATGCCATTCCGAACCTCTTTAGCATTTATCTGATATACTTGGTTTGAGAAATAAAAATTCCTTGGTTTCTTTGACGTATCTAAAGACCCAGAAAGAAGGATAGTTCTCCAAGTAATGACATTTCAAATTCATTATGCATGTCCTTTGCAAATTTCTAGCTTAACCTGTAATCAATACTTCCAAAAATAATATCATCAACATAAACTTCAATTAATAAAATGATATCTTGAGTTACCTTGATGTAGAGGTTGTTGTTTGCACTTCCTTTTCTGAACCCTGCCTGTTGTAGATATTTATCCAGTCTAGAGTAACATGCTCTAGGAGCCTATTTTAGACCATACAAGGCCTTCTTTAATTTACACACATAATCTTCATTCTATGACAACTGAAATCCTTCTGGTTGTTCAATGTAGACTTATTCTTCAAGTTCCCCATTCAGAAAAGTTGATTTTACGTCCATCTGATACACTTTAATATTTTTAGAGCATGCATAAGCTAAAATCAATCGGATTGCTTCCATTCTGGCAACCGGGGAAAATGTCTCTTCAAATTCGATTCCTTCAACCTGTGCATATTCTTTACATACCAAACTAGCTTTGTTCATTGTAACTTGTCCATCTTCATTCAATTTAATCTTGTATACCCACTTTGTGTCGATCACATTCTTATCCTTTGGTCTTGGAACCAATTCCCAAGTGTCATTTTTCTCTATTTGATCCAATTCTTCATCCATGGCCTTATTCCAAAATTCATACTTGTTGGCCTCTTCAAAACAGGTTGGTTCAATCGTAGATGAGAGTGCTAGGTGTGTTTTTTTTGGTGCAGGGATTCTTCTTCTAGTCTCAACTCATGCATCTTTGTTTCCGATAATTTGATCTGAATGATGATTCTTTTGTACTCGTCTGCTAGGTGTCTTTGGAGACACTTGCTGAGCTTGCTCTTCTACTTCTGCCGGATCCTCTTCATCTTCCCCTTCTACTAATTTTTCATCTTCTGCTTCTTCTTCGTAAAGTTGTTCCATTGATTCATTTTCTTCTTCCTTTAATTATTTTCTACCTGTTTCATCAATTGTTACATTGATGATTTCCACAACTTTGTTCAATCTCAGGTTGTAACACTTGTATGCTTTCCTTGTACTTGAGTAACCAACAAGTACTCCTTTGTCCACACGAGATTCAAACTTTCACATTCTGCCATATTCTCTTTTGATGTATCATTTGCTTCCAAAAACTCTAAAGTGCTTCAAATTTGTTGGTCTTCCTTTCCATAGCTCATAGAGAGTTTTTCCAATGTTGTTTTTGAGCATTCCTATGTTTTGAATGTGAACTGTTGTATGCACTACATCTGTCCAAAATATAGCTGTCAATTTGGAATCCATTAGCATTGTTCGAGCCATTTCATGTACTGTCATGTTCTTTATTTAAACAACTCCATTATGTTGAGGTGTCCTAGCAACAAAGAATTACCTTTTTATTCTATGCATGTTGCAGTAGTCCGTAAATTCCTTTGAAGTGAACTCTCCTCCATTATCAGATCTCAAGCATTTGATTTTTGAATCCATTTCATTTTCAACCATTTCATTGTAGACCTTGAAGTTTTCAAAAGCTTCTGACTTATTCCTGAGAAAGAAGAATGCAGTCATTCTTGTATAATCATCAAATAATAACATAAAGTATTTATCACCTTTTAAACCCTTTGTTGTAGTTGGTCCAACTAGATCAGTATGCACAATTTTTAGTGGTCGTGTCGTTGAATATTCTTTTGATTTAAACTTGGTCTTTGTTTGCTTTCCTTGTTGACAATGCTTGCATAAAGCATTGGTTAGTTTTGTGATCTGGGGAATTTCTCTAACTGCTTCCCTTTTGCTGACTTTGACAAGGTTATAAAATGGTATGTGACCCATTCTTCTATGCCATATCCAAGTTTCATCTTCCTTTCCTAGGCAACACTTTTCATTTCCAATTTCACTTAATACATATATGTTGCTTGAAGTTCTCGCAGTTGTTGCAATCAATTTTTTTGAACCTTCTTTCCTTATCTCGCACTTTTGTGAATCGAAAGTAACTTTATGTCCTTGGTCACACATTTGACTCACACTTAGAATATTATGTTTCATATCTTCTACTAGTAGAACATTTTTTTCCTTGGTATTCTTGTCCCAATTATGACTGTGCCTTTTCCAATGATTTTAGATGAATCATCATTTCCAAAGGAGACTAGTCCATCTCTTTCCTTTCTTAATGTAAGAAACATGTCTCTATCACCTGCATGTGTTTTGAACAGCCATTGTCAACATACCAACCATGTTTCTTCTTCTTAGCTTGTAGAGAGAGTGTGCATTCTTTATTGTTATAATGATTATGCTTTCTTATCCATGTCCTTTTCCAAGGTTCCTGACTGTGACTATTGTTGTTATGTTTTGGTTCTCTATGAGGGACTGTCATTCTGCAATATTTGGACATGTGTCCAAAGTTGTTACATTTGTAGCAGTCCACTTCAGTTCGCAAATATTCAAACATGTTGTAACTTCTTCTCTGTGTTTCACTAGGCCTTCTTGGATAACCCTTTTTTGTATGACTTTCAAAGTTGTTTATGTTCCTGTTGTTAGCTCTGCAATTCACATCTTTATGTCCAAAAATATTACATGCATAACATAAACCAAAAAAGATAGTTTGATACCTGGGAGTTGAAGATCTTCTTAAAGGACGTACTCTTATGAATCCTTCTTCTTCATGAGGCCTATATGTTTATGTCGGTCATTGATTCTGAAATCTTAATCTTCTCGGTGGAGGAGTGTCCCTGTAATTTTCTTTGTAGACCTTCCTATCCCCTTTGATTGTTTCTGCATAGTTTTTTGGATATGTTTCTTGTTTTGTTGTTTTGGAGCTTGATACCTTTTTTGTCTGATTGTATCCAAGTCTGGACTTGTCATGATAAGGTTTTTGATTGCTAATAATGTCATTCAAAACTTTTGAGTTGTTCTGCATATTTTTCTTTTGAAGATCCTTTCTTAATGTGATAATTTATGCTTCCAAATTTCCAATGATCATGTCTCTTCCTTCTAGTTGTTCTTTGAGTGCTTATTCAATTCTTTTATCTTCTTCAATTTGAACCTTCAAATTTGTGATCGTTTGTTCTAATTCTTGAGTGACTTCTTTCTTGTCTAGTTTCGCTTGTATTTTCTTGTTTTTATTATTTTCTCTTCTGATAACTTCTATGGAACATAACAATTCTTCTTGGTAGTCAACTTCTACCTCTTCATATTCTTCTTCAGCCTCTTCATATTCTTCTTCAGATTCTTCTACTTCCATGAATATAACTCTTTATGTCTCACTGTCACTAACTTCATCTTCATCTGATGATGAGATGTCTTCATTGGTGCATAAGCTTTTCTTGAAAACTTTCTTTGTGGTTATTTTTCCTTTATATGTTTGTTTGATATTTGAGTAACCTTCATCATTTCTCTTTTTCTTATGAGAAAATTTGTTAGCAAAATGACCAATACCATCACAATTAAAACAAATTGAAGGAAGCTTACCTCTATACATGTCTTTGGTTCCCTTGTTCAATCTATTGAAAAAGTTGGCCGCTTCTTCATCATATTTCGAGACGTCAATGTTGTTGCTATGTTATTTTTATTTTTGTTTTCCCTTTTTCTTTGACCTTTTGGATTCTTTGAAGGTTGCTTCTTTTATATCTGGATTTTCTTGTTCAGTTCTCATTTCATACGCTATGAAGATTCCATGTAGTTCATCCATGCTTATTGAGGTTAGATATGCTATTTCTTTTAGTGTTGATATCTTAGGGTCAAATATCATAGGAAGATATCTTAGTACCTTTTGAACAATTACAGATTCTTTGGTTTCTTCTCCCAATCCCAAGATTGCATTTACTGTTTCATTGACTCGTAAAAAGTAAGCTGCAATATTCTCATGTTCCTGCATCTTTAGTTGTTCAAACTGACCTATGTAAGTTTGAAGCTTTGTTGCTTTGACTTTTGAATCTCCTTCATAAATATTTCGAAGTTTGTCCCAAATCTCTTTAGCAGATTTACAATGTGCAACTTTGGTGAATATCGATTCTCCAAGACCATTCAGAAGTGCATTTGTGGCTTTGGAATTATTTTGGTCGAGTTTCACTGCTTTGTCATTTTTCGACGGAACTGTTGGTGTTGTGTATCCATATACGATTGATTTCCAAATTTCAAATCCCTGTGCTTGTATACATGTCTTCATCCTTATGCTCCAAAATGCATACTTTTGTCCATCAAACTGTGGTATTCCATTTTTATACATGTTGTTTCTCTCCATTATCTACCTTTCAATGGTTAAACTGATTTCTGAAGGAACCTTCTCTGATACCAATTGTTGGATTATTGAGAGGGGGGGTGAATCAGTAATAGAGAAAACTAATCATTTTTAATGATATAATGCAAGTGTTATATCAATGTAGCATTATCATCCAATATTTGCAGAGTAACTAAATAATGAACAAATGAAAAATCATACACATACATAGTACACCCGTGTTTTTACGTGGAAACCCAAAGAGGAAGAAAACCACGGAATGTTTTTTCTTATATGTCTTGAAAATTTACATTCATTGGAAGCACCAACTTCCTTTGTTTTCCATCTACAACTGGAAGGAGAATCCAACCCCCAATTTTCTCAGGCTACAACCTGAGGGAAGCTCCAACTCCTCAATTCTTTGGATACAACCAGAAGGGTGCTACAATCCCCTATGTTCTCCATCTACAACTGGAAGGTGGCTACAACAACTTGTCCTTTCCCTGTCCAACTGTCCTGACATATAAGTAGAATGATGGAGCCATTGTCACACTATCACTATGAGATATACTGTTGTAAACATGTACCAATCAACTTGCACCAAAAAACTTGTACCAATAACTTGAACCATGCATCAACCATGCATCAACCTATACCTCTGTTGGGTTACAAAAAAGGTATAAATATCTTCCTTTTTCCCATAGTTCATGATATGATTTTAATTGATTCTTCAGATGGCTAGGGATAAATAGGAAAGAACATGATTAATATGTCTCTTAGGGTTGTTATTGAATTTTTATTAAATAGATTCTAAATTACGATTGGAATGGTTTGATTTTGTTGCAAAATTGGATAAATAACTGTCAAAGATAACCAAAGAGATCTTGGCTATGGGCAAGTTATTGGAGGTTGAATACTTTTTAGGCACAAAGCAGTTTTGAAGATAATGCATTTTCTATATTGTAACTTTATAATAGTAAAGAAATCCTAAGGATCTTTCGATCCTCAAGATAGCTTGATTTACCCATATTATTGTAATATATAAGAGGGTAATAGATCCAAAGAAAATGAGAGAAAAAAACACATTCAAGTATTTAGATTTAGAATTACTCTATGCAAGCAGTTTTTGTAAATGTTTCACCAGCTATGGAATCAATGAAAGTTTTGAGTGTTTCTACCATTTATGTGTTTTGAGTTTCTCGTAGCAGTACTTCTGAAGACCGAGGGCCCATTCTGAAGGAGCTACTGCCTCATTCTATAATTGTATTAGTTCAAAGTTTGATTTCTATTTTGTGATTCAGATCTCTTTTACAATAGCCAAGGATAAATGCATAAGTGTGTTAATGATTTTATGATTGTTTGCGTATAGAAGACAGACATTTCCCTCAAGTATTAATGATTTCCGTTAAGATTTCCATTTCTAAAGATTGTTGCTTGACATTTCCTCACATTTTCATCCGCGTTGTTCCTTTTCCTTAGATTTATGATTGTTGTTCCTTTCGGTTAAAGTTACAATAGTTGTTCATTTCGGTAAAAGTTACGATAGTTGTTCCTTTCGGTAAAAGTTACATTAGTTGTCCCTTCCAACTAGATTACAATTGTTGTTTCTTTCTATAGATAGAGTAATTCGTTATTTCCTTTCCATTAATCAGAATTCATAATTGATAGTTAATTATGCAAGTTCTTACTTAGATTCAATCACTTCTTTTTAGTTAAGAGAATTCAATAGATTGATTAGTTCCTTTCCACTTTATAGCATCTTAGTAATCAGATTTCAATTCCATTAGTTCTTAGAATATTTGGTGAACGTTTGACGAACTTGAATGTTGATGAACTCGGATTTTGTTTAGCTACACGATTTTAGGCTACCTACATAGACTTTGCTAATATTCTTGAGATAAAAGATGAATCTCTGAGTTGATAAATTAATGTTAAACTAAGGTTTTTTTTAGGACATCTTTAGACACCAGCTTTTTGGTGTCGTTGTTGGGGAGAATGTCAAAGGTAGCATAGTTTGTGTCTCTAGAGGACCAGGTATTGAAGACGGAAGGTAAGAACCTACGCAGGTAATAGGTAAAATGATTATGCCAACGCTTACCTCTAGTTGACACTTAAGAGGCTTCGTAGGTGTTTTCTTTTGTTGTTGTGTGAAGTCTGTATGAATAGAAAGAAGGATCTTGAAAAACCAAAACCCCCACCAAAAATTACCAAAACCCAGGGTTCGGTGATCCCTGGAAGAAGCACTTTCATAGAAAAAATCATCAAAAAGGGTGAATCTCAAGCTTCGGTTGGACCTAGGAAAGGACCCACCCGAATCCCTTAGGCAGTAGTTTCACCAACTATGGCCCATGCTAAGATTCATAGAAAAACTGAAGGGACTGAGTAGAGCTTTCAAAATACAAATCTCCCACTGCTCAACCCCTTAGAAGAGGGAAGCTCTAATAATCTGTAGGAGGGAATAGGAGAAACTAGTGGGGTCACCAAGGCATACCCACCATCACCACCTGACCCTGAGTCTCCTACGAAAGAAGAAGGCATATCCGAAATCCCAGATAAAGAGAGTGCAATCAAATTCCCTAGAGGACCAAATAATCAACAATTTCAAATAGAGTACCTGGATCAAGAACCTCCTGAAAATTTTTGGCACATTTTCAATCAAATGGCACAACTAAATCAACAACAACCCCAGACCTCCATGCTGGAGTATCCAATAGTTGACCCAATTGCCAATGCCCCCATGAAAGCAATCCCCTTACAAAACCTGCCAACCTTCCATGGATTGATTTCAGAAGACCCGGATGCATTCCTATTTGAATTTGATGTCCTATGTAGAGGGTATGATTACACCTATGAACCCCAAAAATTAAAACTATTCCTCTCTACCTTGAAGGGAGATGCCCTATGATGGTTCATGGGATTGGGAGGTGGAACCATCAATTCATGGGACCAGATGAAACAAACCTTCTTGTTAAAATATCAGGATTATTGCAAAACCAAAGACCTAAAAGATGAAATCTTTCAAATGACTGCAAAAGAAAATGAATCATTAGAAGAATATGTCTAAAGATTTCAGTATAATTTGCAAAGATCACCCTATGGTACATTACCAAGTGAAGTACTCAAAGCAACTCTGATCAAAGGCATGAAAGATGAATGGGTAGAAACATTGAATTTAATGGGGAAAGGTGACATTTATCAAGAAACTTATGAAGATATTGTTCTATTGTGTATCAGGTGCTCACGAGGAAGTACACGGACCAGGTCAGGAATGCGAACGTCCCTCACAAGAAACAACAATATCTCCAGCGGGGGTGTTACGCGAGCTGAAGTTGGTAATATCCTAGAAAACTTTAAAACAAATATTTTGAGCACTCTGACTACACAATTGGATGTATTGCAGGCCAAAAACAAAAAAGGTAGAAGCAAAGTATACCTTGGCTATATTTTTCCACAGGTGCAGAAAGAAACATGGTCCAAGGGAATGCCCCTTGGATATAATTTGGGTTTGCGCTATTTGCGCCAAGGATCACAACACGGATGAATGCCCATCACTCCCTAGATTGAAAGTTGTATTCAAAGAAGCAGAAGAGGAAACAGAACCATTATATCTGATGGCTCAGCGTCGTTAGTGGCAGTCCCAGCCTCAAAATACATTTCAGGACCCTTCCTCTTTCTTTCCTGGACAGTATAATCAATAGCAGAATTTTGGCAGCACATGGCAAGGTCAACCATTTACTAATCAGAACTGGTAGCCCCAGCAGTACCCACCTACAATTTGTACCTGGACAAACCACCCGCCACAAACCCCAACTGGAAAAATCAACCAACTACAAGTTCCAATTGGCCCAATTCGCAATACCCCACCTCATCCATGCAAAACTCGAATAATACCTACCCTTCACAATGGCCTAACTCGACTACCCAAAACCCAAATTGGAACCAAAATTGGCAGTGCCCCATGGGGATGAATAACCAACCTATGGGGATGACCTCTCAAACCCAACCCCCATTACAAACTCCACTCCCATTACCCCAATCACAATTGTGCCCTCAATTACCTGCCCAACCCCACCCAAATACCAATAACAGACCAGCTCAACTCATCCAGATTATGGAAAGTGGAGAAGGGGAAATCAATCCAGTAGGGTGCAATGAACTTCAGTTAATATCAGAGCACATAATCTCCCCTGAACAAAATGACGTTCCCCAAGAACAGGGGAATGAAAAACAACCAGCAATAACACACTCGACTGTGGTAATAACAGAAGAAATCAAGCAAGGGAGGAACACAGTCGAATCACAAGACTCTGATAAGGATGCAATTACCTCCCCTATGTTCCCCAAAAGACCGATGATAGCGAAACCCACCGTATATCCTGACTTCGACATTGTAGGGGAACTCAAGAATTTATACATCAAAATTCCACTCTTGCAAGCCCTGCAAGACATACTGATCTATGCAAAGATAATCAAGGAGATATGTGGGAGGAAGCCCATCAGAAAAATCAAAAATTCATCATCAACAGTTCATGTAGTGGGAGCCTTATTTGATCTAATTTTGGGTAGAGAAACACCAGTCAAATATGCAAATCCAGGGAACCCCATAGTAATAGTTCAGATTCAGGGTTGTTCCTTTCCAAATACCCTAGTTGATTTGGGGGCGGCCATCAATATTCTAACTATGGAAACCTGCAATGCCCTGGGTCTTGACTCTTTCAACCCAACCCCGATTATGTTGCAATCGGTCGATCGATCAGTGGTCAAACCACTCGGCACACTACATGATATAGCCATTTCAGTAGTTACTTATTTGAATATCCCACAGATTTTCTCATCATCAACCCAAGAAGTGGACTTGAAGGGCATCCATTGATATTGGGAAAACCATGGCTCACGATAGCTGATGCGTACATAGGTTTCCAATCGGGTACAATGACAATTTCTAGAGGAGGGGTTATAAGGAATCTCATCTTATATCCTCTAGCCAAACCTAGTCCAATGAGCGTACACCCGCAATTGCCACCACCACGATATCTAGAGAAGGATCTGCGTGCCCCACTCACAATGGAAGAATCCCTCAATCTCAATAATCAGCTAGAGGATGATGTAATCAGTGGGTTTATTAACAACCCAACCGTTGTAAGTAACCCAACATGCCAAATGATCCAAGTTGTTCTAGACTGTGAAGCACAGGGAGACCCGCTGGAAGATTTAATGGAACAACAAATTCTGACTACCGTTGTTCACAACAACAAATCCATTGAGATCACACCAGGGAAGTCTCTGAACATTAATGCCAACCTAGAAGAGAAACAACAACAAAAGCTAATCCAAACCCTCTTTAAATACTAGCAATCTTTTGCCTGGGAGTACTCTGATATGAAAGGTATTGATCCACAACTCTGCACACACCACATTTATATTGAGAAAGACGCCCGACCTATCCAACAACCGCAAAGAAGACTGAACCCCCACCTTAGAGATATTGTTAAAGAAGAGCTACAAAATTTGTTGGACGCAGATTTTATATACCCTATCTCAGACAGTCAATGGGTTTCCCCATTAGTCATCGTCCCAAAGAAAAATGAGAAGTGGTGAATATGTGTTGATTATAGGGAACTAAACAAATATACTCAAAAAGACCATTTTCCATTAACTTTCATCGATCAGGTCCTGGATACCTTGGCAGGGAAGAAATTCTTCTCTTTCCTAGATGGTTTCAGTGGCTACAATCAAATCCAGATTACCCCAAAAGATCAAGATAAAATGGCATTCACATGTCCCTGGGATACCTTTGCCTGCAAAGTATTTCCCTTTGGACTTTGTAATGCTCTAGCTACATTCCAAAGGGCCATTCTGAGTATATTCAGTGATCTGATTAGCGAAGGGCTTGAAGTCTACATGAATGATTTCACCTCGTACGGCGACGACTTCGATCAAGCCTTGCATAATCTGGAGAAGGTATTGGAACGGTGCATCGCTACCAGGTTATGTTTAAGTCACAAAAAATGTCACATGATGATGACAAAAGGTGTGGTATTAGGGAATTACATTTATGCAGATGGAATTAGAGTAGACCGAGCAAAAATTGAGGTAATTCTTAATCTACCTACTCCACACACACAAAATGAGGTACGTAGTTTCCTTGGTGCTTCAGGATACTATCACATATTTATGCCATTTTTTTCAAAAACCATTGCACCTTTACATGCTTTGACAGGTAATGTAAAATTTCAATGGTATGACAAATGTGATGTGGCTTTTGCAGGACTCAAGAAACTGATCTCAACAGTGCCAGTGTTGAGAGGACCTAATTGGAAAATACCATTTCAAATTTCCACTGACGCCTCATACATTGCCATAGGCGTTGTTCTTGGACAAGAAGAAGAAAAGAAAGCCTACGCAATTTATTTCATTAGCAAGAATCTAACTCTAGATGAACTTAATTATACAGTAACAGAGAAAGAGTTCTTAGCTGTTATACATGCCATCAATAAATTTCGTCACTATATAATAGGCTATCCAGTTATCATGTATACTGATCATTCTACCATTATATATCTAGCTAATAAACCAATTACTAATGGATGGGTCACTTGATGGTTATTATTAATGCAGGAATTTGATATCACCATCAAAGATCGACCCAGGAGAGAAAATCTTGTCGCAGACTTCCTATCCCGCATCCCAAAAACAGATGACTCATTAACAATTGAGGACCAATTCCCAGATGAGCATTTGTTTGATGTCAACACAAAACCACCTTGGTACGCTGATGTAGAAAATTATCTAGTAGCGGGAAGATTACCGACACATTTATCATCAAAGGAAAGATGATTGAACATCCAGCGTAGCGCACGATTCACTTGGATCAGTGGATATATTTTCCACACAGGAGCTAATCTCCAGATCCGGCGATGCGTACGAGAGGACAAAATATATGACATACTAAAAGCAGGACATGATGAGCCCTGTGGGGGGCATTTTGTAGACCGCGGGACTGGACACAAAATATTACAGATGGGCTATTATTGTCCCTCAATATTTAGAGATGCCAAGAAATATGTTCAGACATGCGACAGCTGTCAGTGGATGGGGAAACCAGGTCAGGCTGATGAAATGCCATTGAAAACACAAGTAGTCATAGAACGATTTGAAATATGGACGCTAGACTTCATTGGCCCCTTTAATCCAAAGTCAAATCAAAAGGCATATATTCTCATTGCGATGGACTACATGACCAAATGGGTAGAGGCAGAAGCTTTACCAAATGCAGCAAAAGAAGTAGTCATCAAATTCCTTTTCAAATTGTTTGTACGGTATGGACTACCCAGAGAAATAATTACTGATGGAGGGTCACAATTTACAGGCCATAGAATCACCGCCACCCTGGACATCTATCACATTAAGCACAAAGTTACTTCTCCATACCACCCACAGGAAAACGGGCAAGTAAAAACCACCAATAAGGTCCTAGAGGCAATCCTAACGAAGATTGTCTCAACAAACCGACAGAATTGGGCTACTGAGCTCCCAAATTCCTTATGGGCTTGTCGTACAACCTGGTGTAACACCACTGGCTACTCCCCTTACCATCTAGCCTATGGTAAAGAACCCATCTTCCCAATCGAATTCAAGATCAAGACCCTAAGAATGGCCCAAGAAATTGGACTAAATCTTACAGAAGCACATAAACGACGCCTTCAGCAACTCAACGAATTGGATGAAGCACGCTTGTCTGCTATGGAGCGCACAGTTGTTATCTAGCGACAGAGAGAAACCTAGCATGACAAGCATATCAAGAAGAAATCATTCAAGAAAGGCGACTGGGCGCTCCTCTATGATTCCATATTTCAGGACTTTCCTGGGAAATTACAGACACAATGGCTAGGGCCGTATGAAATTAACGGAGTCCATGATAATGGCACGGTTACTTTGAGCACCATCGATGGGTATGGATCACCCTTTTTGGTCAATGGACATCGGCTATGACTTTACCACCAGCCACCTTCAAAATATTCTTTCTATTAAGAAGTGATTAAAGACCCTACGATGCAGATTTTAGCTGGCTAGGAAGGTAACCCAGCCACCCCAACTCCATAAATGATGTATTATGTTTATACTGTACATATTGTACATAGTTTTCCAATTGAGCGGTTAGTTTTTCTTTGTTTTATAAAAAGTCATTTAGGAAACAAGAATCAGGACAGATAACTACAATTAGCACCTTTTTCTGTTCCATATTCTCGTTTTGTCTTATCACACGGACTATGTCTTTTACATGTTCATGACAATTCTTTTCCTTTCTCGCACGCCTGCTGTTCCTTTTTTAACGGAACAACTGTTGTTCCTTTTTCGCGTGCATGTTGTTCCTTTTTGAACGGAACAACTATTGTTCCCTTTCGCACGCTTGCTGCTCCTTTTGAACGAAACAACTGTTGTTCCTTTTTCGCGCGCCTGTTGTTCCTTTTTGAACAGAACAACTGTTGTTCCCTTTCGTGCATCTGCTGCTCCTTTCGAACGGAACAACTGTTGTTCCTTTTTCACGCACCTGTTGTTCCTTTTTTGAACAGAACAACTGTTGTTCCCTTTCGCATGCCCGCTGCTCCTTTTGAACGGAACAAATGTTGTTCCTTTTCCACACACCTGTTGTTCCTTTTTTGAAAGGAACAATTGTTGTTCCTTTTTGCGCGATTGTCGTTCCCTTCTTTATTATTCAAACGCTGGCCATTCCTCCGTAAGTGCGGATTTCATCAAATAATTTTCACCAGCACTGTTTTTAATCGTCATTACAACGATCCGTCATTATTATGTGGATGATCCCTCACACCTTATCAAAAAAAAAAATCGTGGAATAATCTCTCCGAAATATCTTAAACCTCGTTCATAATCGATCACCACCATAAGTTGTTTCTTTCCCTTATATATACAAATATACCTGAATGATATTTTGCCTCTATATTATAAGGAGTCTTCAGCACACTTTTACTTGGCATCTTTACACTTCCTTATACCATCCCTTACTCTTAAGGAGTAGATGAGCCTCCCTTAAAAAAAAAAAAAAAATTATTAAAAAAATAAATAAATAATAAAAAATAATATATATATATAATAAAATTTTCCCATAAAGAACGGGGGGTCTCATCACGAGCCAACCTACCATTATCATAGGATACTAACTTAAGTGACATTCCCACTATGGCTACCACACCAGGGTAATGGCCTTTGACATTTTCTTTTGTCAAAGGACAAGAAGTCTCATCACGAGCTGGCTTGTTCACTTAAGTTACAATCTAGTGAGTGGAAATATCATCATTTGGCTACCAAACCAGGATAATGGTCTTCTTGAGAAAAGACAATTCAAATATTTATGAAGAAAAGATCCAAACAAATAAAGATACAACCTTTTTTCATAAAGAACGGGGGGTCTCATCACGAGCCAACCTACCATGATCATAGGATACTAACGTAAGTGACATTCCCACTATGGCTACCACACCAGGGCAATGGCCTTTGACATTTTCTTTTGTCAAAGGACAAGAGGTCTCACCACGAGCTGGCTTGTTCACTTAAGTTATAATCTAGTGAGTGGCATTATCATCATCTAGCTACCATACCAGGATAATGGTCTTTTTGGACAAAGATGATTTGCATGTGTATTAAGGATACAGGCTCATTTGAGGGTTAAAAGGAAACCCTGCCAAGGCTATGGATGCCTGCAGGCAGCAGCGCCTCTTCCTGTGGTATGGAATATTATCTCAAAATACCAAGTTTCTGCATGTCTCTAGATCTCCTTTACTTAAATAATGAGGCTATCATATCAGTTATACTCAATCACCCGGAAAAGTAACAATATTATGCTATGTGGAATATTAAAAAAAAAAATGAACAGATTTAATTTATTTTTGATTGATTTATCCATAAATCATTTTTTTGAACATAGGTGTAATAACTTTACAAATTCCACACATCAAACAGACTATCGTTTAAATGATTTTTGGTGGCATGTGTTTTTTTGAAAATTATATATGATTAGTCCCTATCGGCAGCAGCAACGCAATCATTACCTCTCACCCGAAAATACCTGTACACATTACTTCTGCCTACACTGACGGTCGAGGATGAACTCTACATTAATGAGGGGGGATGCTCGGCACACTTCCTGACTAGATGTAATGATTGTAGTAAATATGAAACCCACGTCTTTATATATTTGTTATCGCTGATATTTTCTATTTTTGGTATCTGCTTCTCCAAAGCTGGTCTAACCAAATTTGTAAACAGGAATGATAGTTGTTCTTTATTTTTCATAGAAATATGGGTGGTAGAAGTGTGCACATACAGCTGACATTACTCCGGGTTATAGAACAGGCAAGAGAAATCCTACATCACCTAGGGTGGACCGAGTACTTCAGCCGCTTGCAAGAATATGACACAAACATCATGCTTGAATTCTTTCAAAACCTACAAGGAGAAATCTCTACAGTGCAAGGCATACAAATCTCAATTACCCTGGAAATCGTAGTAGAAGTCACAGGCCTCCCTAGCACAGGAATTCAATGGACAGGGAAATACACGAAGCTGAGGGAAGCTGTGGAATCTTTCACAAAACCTGGGGAAGAATTGGATAAAAAAGGAAAGGGACTTAATCCCAGTACCCTCAGTAAACCATGGAAGGAATTGGTGGGGATAGTTTAGTGGTACATCACCTACGATGGATGATACGATGTAATTCAACCTCTCCATCTCAAATTGTTGGCGGCCTTGAAGTAATGGTTAGTACTTAATCTACCTTTCTTCCTGAATACCATACTACATGAAGTTGCCTTAAGAACACAAAAGTCCAAGGATCCGGTCACTGTCATCAGTCACCACAGATTAGTTAAACTAATAGTGGATAAAGCATTGAGTCAAACTCAGTTGACTTGGGAGAATCTGATTGAGGCCAATAGACCTCCACAACTGGAGCAAGCGACTACCACCCAAAGAGAAATTCCACTGCCTCAAACCAAAGTTGAAGCAAACCCTTCTCAAATCACTGAGGCCCAAACCTCACAGACACAATCATTAACAAAAGGAAGAAGAGAACAATGGCTGCTCCTATATCCCCCCCTAGGACAAGGAAGATAAGTAGACAAACTCAGGAAACAACTGAAGCAATTCGGGATGCAACAGAACACCCTGAAGAACTTCAGGATTTCATAGAACAGCCTCTACAGAAAAATGTTCAAGCAATTGAGCAAGCAGAGCAGACAGCACAAAAGGATGATCAGGGAGACACCCAACCTGTAGTAGATCACCTGAAAAGACACTTTTTGAAGAGCTATTAGATAGAAATAGCTCAGGTTTTGGGGAACTTAGGAACCTTAACTGACAGAGATGAAAATAATGTGGAAAAAGACCCAGAACTAGCCTCTTCTTCAAAACCAGCTGAAGACTTTCCTAATATTGAAATGTCTTTTCCATACGACACAGCACAGGAGGAATTTATTTTTGAAATAAGAGACCCTCTTGGACAACCAGAGCATTTGGAAGGAACAGAGGGACAACCATCTGCTGGCCGGAATGAAGAAGACCTTGAGATCCCTCATAAACAGAAATCAGCCAAAAGCCAAAAGCAAATTAGGAAATTAAAGAAAGAAAACAAATTGTTGAAGAAAAAGACTAAGAGGGCTGCGGTATTAAATTAGAAGGTGGGAAAACTCAAAGAGATTATCAAGGAATTGAGGAAACAGTTAGAATTAGCAAACAATATCCACAGAAGAAAGAAAAACAAAAGGGGCAGAATGCAAGGAAGAAACCCTCTTCCTAAGAAAGCAGTTAGTACAAATTATGTAGGGATACAAACAAACCCTGAGGAATTAGTGGTAAAAGAGGCAGTAGTTCAGGATGAAGATGTAATTCCTATAGAAACACAAGAGATGGTTGATGCTGAGATACAAACAGACACTTCGATTTTAGAGGAAACGGCTCAACTCTTTGAGCAGAATGTTGCTATTAGGAGACTGGAGGAAGAACTACTGCAGTCTCAACAAACCCTGATTCAAAATAGAGTACTATCATGAATAGACTGAAAGAAGAGCTTGCACAAGCCTAGCAAGCATTAACTCAATCCACGGAAGAGATGAGCACTATGGAAGAATACCAAGCATCTCAATCTCAAGCACAGAGTGTCACCATCGATAGACTAAAAGCAGAACTTACACAAGCCCAGTAAGCATTGGTCCAACACCAACATGGAATGGTAACTAGGACTGAATATCAAAGGATTGTTAAAGAATTGAAGGATATGACAGCAACAGAGGGTGAGACCTATGTTGCGCTCACTAGAGCCCAAGAGAAGATCAAAAAGGTGCAAACCCAATTGGAAAATGCTTTGGAGCAAATCAAACACATATGTGATGTCTACTCTAATGCCATCAATTGCAGAGCCCCTGCCACTAATTATGTTTTATTCTTGTTGGAACGGTATCTATTGTTGAGAGTGAAGGCCATCAGAGTAGGTAAACCCATTTCATTTGCCACTATATCAGAATTTATTTCATGTTTCAAAGATCAGGAAGAGAAGCTACAATACCTTCTGTGTGAATTATATTTCCACAATTTCATTTTGGAAGAAGAGAGAGGAGACAACCCTGGTCCCTTCATAGGGGACATTCAGTTCCAGGCATTCCTGTCCTTTACTAGGAACTAGGTCAGATGGGGTAAGGCTCACAAAATGTTCATAAAGAGGGAAATTGGTTTAGATCTTTGGATTAGAGGAGAGCCTCCAAAATTCTTCCCATCCATCATGCGACATAAGACCTTCATGAAAAGGGCGGGGGTCGTGGACTCATTGGCTTCTATCCATTTACAGGTCATACGTTCAGGTATCACATATTTTAGAGAACTCAAGGAAGAAGCTCTTGCTTCTTCCCAGCTAAGATGGGATGCATCCTCCAATGAGGTTAAAAGTAGAGAGCCCTTTGGATTTAGGAATTTCTTTGCAGCAACCTTCAGAGTGGAAAGGTATTCTAGACTACTCCAGGAGGAAGGGCATGTTTGGATGGGATGCAGGTATAACCCCCCTCTCCTCTGGTTTCCTCCAGAAACTTACCAGGGGGATTATCAAATTAATAAAAAGAGACAGGACGCCGCTTTTGATGAAATCAAAAGAAACAATGGTTTCAGGAGACCTGGTGAACCCATTTTTCCTCCCTACAGTATAACTGCTTTACATGTAAGATTTCAGCTTGCATGAGGACTTGCAAGAAGGTAACCTAGGGGGTATGTTGGGTTACGAAAAAGGTATAAATATCTTCCTTTTCCCACAGTTCATGATATGATTTTAATTGATTCTTCAGATAGTTAGGGATAAATAGGAAAGAACATGATTAATAAGTCTCTTAGGATTGTTATTGAAGTTTTATTAAATAGATTCTAAATTACGATTGGAATGGTTTGATTTTGTTGCAGAATTGGATAAATAACTGTCAAAGATAACCAAAGAGATCTTGGCTATGTGCAAGCTATTGGAGGTTGAAGACTTTTTAGGTGCAAAGCAGTTTTGAAGATAATGCATTTCTATATTGTAACTTTATAATAGTAAAGAAATCCTAAGGATCTTTCGATCCTCAGGATAGCTTGATTTACCCAAATTATTGTAATATATAAGAGGGTAATAGATCCAGGGAAAAGGAGAGAAAAAAACACATTCAAGTATTTAGATTCAGAATTACTCTGCGCAAGCAGTTTTTGTAAATGTTTCACTAGCTATGGAATCAATGAAAGTTTTGAGCGTTTCAACCATTTTTGTGCTTTGAGTTTCTTGTAGAAGTACTTTTGAAGACTGAGGGCCCAGTCTGAAGGAGCTACTGTCTCGTTCTGTAATTGTATTAGTTCAAAGTTTGATTTCTATTTTTTGATTCAGATCTCTTTTACAATAGCCAAGGATAAATGCATAAGTGTGTTAATGATTTTATGATTGTTTGCATATAGAAGACATACATTTCCCTCAAGTATTAATGATTGTTGTTAAGATTTCCATTTCTGAAGATTGTTTCTTGACAGTTCCTCACATTTTCATCCACGTTGTTCCTTTTCCTTAGATTTACGATTGTTGTTCCTTTCGGTTAAAGTTACAATAGTTGTTCCTTTCTATAAAAGTTACGATAGTTGTTCCTTTTGGTAAAAGTTACATTAGTTGTCCCTTCCGACTATATTACAATTGTTGTTTTTTTCTGTAGATAGAGTAATTCGTTATTTCCTTTCCAGTAATCAAAATTCATAATTGATAGTTAATTCTGCAAGTTCTTACTTAGATTCAATTAATGCTTTTTAGTTAAGAGAATTCAATAGATTGATTAGTTCCTTTCCACTTTATAGCATCTTAGTAATCATATTTCAATTCCATTAGTTCTTAGAATCTTTGGTGAACGTTTGAGGAACTTGATTGTTGATGAACTCATATTTGGTTTAGCTACACGATTTTAGGCTACCTGCATAGACTTTGTTGATATTCTTGGGATAAAATATGAATCTCTGGGTTGATAAATTAATGTTAAACTAAAGTTGTTTTTAGGACATCTTTATACACCAACAGCCTCAACCTGTAATCAACCTGTACCATAAACAAGTGCATCAACCATGCACCAACTTGTACCTCAACCTAAACCAAAATCCCTCATCAATTTCATCATCCAAATCTGATTTGTAACTCTGTAATAGACCTGGTGTATATGATCACATACCTGCAAACCTTCATTAACTTTAACAACAAGAGACTATCATTTTCATCAAACTTTACTTTAGTCTCACATGACTAGTTTTGGATTAGTCAACAACCCTAACTTGAAATAATCATAACTATGTACTTGTAATGAATAAAGATATGGAAATAGTACATAATGTTCTTTAGTGTGTTTTAGTAAATTCCTCCATGTGTCACTACTTGGAACCTCTCAGAAAAGGAGTTATAGCAAAAATGGCATACCTTATTGAATTCTGGCTTATTCTAGAGAGCGAACTTGTAGAGCGTGCCCCACACGGAATATTTGTTGTATGGATCTGAAAATTGTACATAAATTACTATAGACTATACTCTAACCAACACATTTGGTCTTACTAAATTTTGATCTGTTATAAAGAAGTTATGACGTTTTTACCTGAAACACATGTTTTAGACTAGTTTGAGGACTAGCCACAAACCCTATTTTCCACGCAGTGTAACTCCAAAAAACAATGACCCACAAGCTGAAATTCGTACCACATCTACTTGGATATGTTTCCTCAATGGCCTCCCAATTTCACAGTCTGAATCATTCTAGAAAAAAATATTGTGAAAATGGTGAGATGACTTGTAAATAACATACTTTAGAAAGCACCATCAAAAGAATTTATCCTCCCTTGAATTTCGGCCTTCTTTACTTCACCTTCCCTCTAAAAATCAGCTTATATATCCTTTGCTTACCTCAGTCACCTGTAGATATTCAATATTCTCAAGTGTGATTTAAATGAGAGAGCCTTGCCTCTTATTTATACTTTCATGTAACTTCCTTAGAAGCATCTTCTAGACCACTTTGTCCACATAGCCACCTATGTCCAACTGTGCCCAATTTGCCACTTGTTCATATATCCAATAGCCACTTGAATACTTAACCCATTTTCCTCATTTTAGGGTTAACCTTTTTATAACCACTTTCCATAATTAGAAATTTCTCCATTTACTTTATTATTTAAATAATCCTCCTTGACTTTGTCACTTCACTTTATTATTTAAATAATCCTCTTTGACTTTGTCACTTCACTTTATTATTTAAAAATAATCATCTTTGACTTTGTCACTTCACTTTATTATTTAAATAATCCTCTTTGACTTTGTCACTTCACTTTATTATTTAAATAATTTCTTCTTTGCAAGCACTTTGACTTCTTTGACCTTTTGGGTTTTCAAGCCAACATATGAGGGTCATCCAACTTTGTAAGGCCATAACTCTCAAACCATGAGGAGCTATGTGATGTTCCACATACCACCAGACATGGAATGACATGTATTATCCATCTATAATAGTCTTACCTTAAAATATATAAAAAAAAATATACCATTCTACATCAAACAAACTTGATTCCATTACCCAAACCTTTGTGCTACCAGAATTCGCTACCAGACTTTCTTCAAGGGTTGGCATCAATGACAACCAACCCAATTAATCAAAAGATACATAGTCGCAATAAATTTCCCTCATAAAATAGGGTTTCCTTCTAGGGAAAAAAACCCTAACACAACTTCTACCATCATATAATGAACGGTCCAAGTTTACAATGAAATTACAATATAAATTTACAACACAATTTTTCCTTTGGGGGCTTCACCCCCGAACCCTATAGAGGGGTTGACCCCCCTCTTCACCCATCCACGTGGAGGAGTGTACATTATTATGGGGTGTAAAGTCTTCATGGGGTATAATTATGGATGAAAACAAAGACCTGTGAATCAGGAAGATAATCAGGCTCCACAACCAACAATATCTCACTTGGAGACTGATCTCAACAACTCCACCGTTGTCGTATATGTTGGACTATGAACCTTCTTGGACCTAGAAAATTTATCATCTTCATCTTCATGCTTGAAGACCAACCAAAACTGAGCAGGAACTCATTTTATCCCTAGTAACTCCCTTAGTTAAAATGTCTGCAGGATTTTGGCTAGTGTGTATCTTTTCCAACTTCAAATGTCCATCTTCCAAGATGAATCGTATGAAATGGTACCTGATATGTATATGCTTATTTTTTGAATGGAAGTCTGAGTTCTTTGTAAGATGAATGGTGCTCTCACTTCACAGTACAACCTGCTATTCTCCTGCTTCTTTCCCAATTCCGCCATAAATCTTTGTAACCAAATCATTTCTTTACTAGCCTTTGTAGCAGCAACATACTCTGCCTTTGTTGTTGAAAGTGAAACAACCTTTTGTAGTTTCAAAATCCAACTTACTAGTTTTCCACCTACAGTAAAAACATACCATGCGGTGCTCCTCTTGCTATCTTTATCACCTACCATATATGAATCAACATATCCCTATAGAACAGTGTCTGAACCTTCAAAACATAATGCATGAGTATTTGTACCTATCAAATACCTTAGAATCCACTTTAATTCCTCCCAATGTTCTTTACCTGGATTGTTCATATACCTACTCACAACTCCCACTGCATGTGCAATATCTGGTATGTGCAAACCATCACATACATCAAGTTTCCAACTACTAATGAAAAAGGGACCCTAGACATGTATTCTATCTCCTCCTGTGTCTTGGGACACATTTCCTTAATTAATTTGAAATGCTTGGACAAAGGTGTACTAACTGGTTTTACATTCTACATTCTAAACCTCTCCAACACCTTCTCTATGTACTCACCTTGAGACAATGTCAATTTGTGATTTTTACTGTCTCTTGTTATTCTCATACCAAGGATTTTCTTTGCAACACCCAAATCCTTCATTGCAAATGAATTAGCTAATTTATTCTTGAGCACATTTATATCTTTCATATTAGACCCTGCAACAATCATGTCATCTACATACAATATCAAGATAATACAGCTTCCATTTTCTAGCCTTTTAAAATAAACATAGTGATTATAATGACATCTACTATAACCTTGTTCTGTCATAAACTTGTCAAACTTCAAATACCACTGCCTTGTATCTTTGTTTAAGCCATAAAAGCTCTTATTCAACCTTCATACCAAATTCTCCTTTCATTTTACATCATACCCATGTGGTTGTTGCATATAAATCACTTCCTCCAAATCCCCATGGAGAAAAGTTGTTTTTACATCTAACTGTTCAAGATGCAAATCTTCTACTGCCACAAGACTTAAAATAGTCCTAATTGAAGTCATTTTAACAACAGGAGAAAACATTTCATCAAAATATATACCTTTATTTTGTGCAAACCCCTTTACAACAAGTCTAGCCTTGTACCATTTTTTGCCTCCATCTTCTTCCTTCAACTTGTAAACCCATTTATTTTGTAATTCTCTTTTTTCTATAGGCAACTGAACCAAATCCCAAGTCTAGTTATTTACCAGGGAATCCATTTCCTCTTTCACTCCTTGCTCCAACTTATTTTTGGTGTCTACCTACATTGCCTCTTCATAACATTCTGGTTCACCAGAATCAGTCAGCAATAAATAATACAATGAATGAGAGTATCGTTCAGGGGGTCTACTTAACCTGGTAGATATTCTAACAACACTTGCAGTATTTTGAGGTGCCTGTTGATCCTGTTGTTGTACATTTTGATTTTTCGGTACCTTTGGAAAAAAAATTCCAGTGATCTCGTCAAGCATTGTGTATTCTAATTTTTATTTTTCCTGTTTCTTTCCCTGCAACTGATATTTGTACATGACCTTCTCATTGAATATGACATCTCTGCTCCTAATGATTTTGTTATTTTCATAATCCCATAAGCGATAACCAAACTCATTAACACTGTATCCAATAAAGGTACACTTCTTTGATTTTTCCTCAAGCTTTGTTCTATTTTATTTATCAATATGGAAAAATTATTCACAACTGAAAGTCTTCAAAAAAGAATAGTTTATCTTTTTACCTATCCATGCCTCCTATGGAATTCTACCATCCAAAGAGGTTGAAGGTCCTCTATTTATTAAGTAAACAGCAATATCTACAGCATATGCCCAGCACTATAAGGGAAAACTGTTGGGTATGTGTTATATTCTTTGCACGAGTAGTAGTGCCACATATTTAGTGTCAGAAAAAAAAATTATGCCTCGGGGAACGTGTCACATATTTAGGTGGTTTTTCGGCACATGGTTTTTTGCCAATGGTTTTCTATTTCCAGTTAAGGAATTAGGGTTGTGGAATAATATAGGTCATTGGGTTAGGTTTTTGGATGTCTCTGGATCCTATATGTATATTGTATTGTAAACAATGTATCACTATGAATGAATATAGAATATGTTGGTTTTCCCGGTTTGGGTTTCTAGGGGAAAAATCTTTGTGTAATGTTTGTATTTGCCATTGTATATTTTATGTTCTTTTACTGAATATCTATTTGCAGTAGATATTGTACAAGGTTAAAATCTACAAAAACCAGCATGAAACTTCATACTTCTTGCATGCTCCATGATTGTCATGTTCATCCTTTCTGACACACCATTTTCTTGTGGCATTCCTAGAAATGTCTTCTCTCTACAAATCCCTTGGTATGAACAGTAATCATCAAACTCCTTACTGCAATATTCACCTCCATTGTCTGATCTGAGGCACTTCAACCTTTTTCATGTCTCATTCTCAACGAAATCTTTCCATTTCTTAAAAGTATCAAAAACATTAGATTTTTGTCGAATGCAATAAACCCAAGTTTTTCTAGTTGCATCATCAATAAAAGTAACATAATAACAAGAGACACCAAGAGATGATACCTAAGTTGGTCCCCATACATATGTATGCACAAGATCTAACCTTTCACTCTTCTTTTCTTTTCTGACTCTGAGAAATTTGACTCTCTTTTGTTTTCCATAAACACAATGCTCACAGAAATCCAAATCAATTTGTTTAAGATCTAGCAACAAATTTCTTTTGTGAAGTATTTGCATCCCCTTCTCACTCATGTGTCCAATCCTATGATGCCACATTGTTGTATCCACTCATGTAGAATATAGAAGAGTCAGTATTACCAGTACATAAATACAATGTACCTACCTTCTCTCCTTTTTCTATCACCAATGATCCTTTGGTGACCTTCCACACCTTATCTGTAAATATGGATATACAAACTTCACTTTCCAACTTCCCTGTTGAAATTAGATTTTTCCTTAAATATGGAACATGTCTTACCTCTTTCAACAACCATTGGTTTCCATTTCATTTCTTTATTTTTACCTTTCCCATTCCAACAATTATGCATGGTGCATCATCACCCAAATGAACCTGTCCAAAATCACCTTGAACATAATCTAGAAAATGTTTCCTATGGGGTGTGGCATGAAATGAAGCCTCTGAATATACTACCCAAGACTCAGAAATATTATCTACTGAAAGAATCAAAGCATATTGTAACACATCACCTACTACATTTCCTTATTGGTTTCTCTCCTGCTATCCATCTCTTTGTTTTTTTGGATCTCTGTAGTCTTACAGCCATGACCAAGCCGTTCAATCTTTCTAGAAATGAGCACAATATTAGAAGATCCCTCACCTCAACATCAAAGTCCACTTTTACAGAACTTAGTTGATTAGTAACCATATTAAAATCATTTAAATGATCTACAACAGACCCACCTTCTGACATCTTCATATTAAATAATCTCTTCATTATAAATACCTTATTGGACACTGAGGGTTTTTCATACAATTTATCCAATGCGTCCATCAAAGCCTTCATTGTTTTTTCTTTCGAAATATTGAAAGACATCGACACTACCAGGCTCAACTGCATCGTTCCTAGAGCCTTTCTATCAAGAATATCCCATTCTTCATCCTTCATAGCCGCCAGCTTCTTTGCTACTCCTCCCAATGGTAGGAATAGATCCTTATGATATAAATAATTTTCCATCTACATCTTCCATAACTGGTAGTTTTGACCTTTAAATTTTTCAACCCTAAACTTTCCATCTTCCGCCATTGCTCCCACTCGAACTAGGAACCCTCCTTTCCTGCAAGTTACCTTTCACTCTGATACCAGTTGTTAGAAAACTAGGACCGTGGAGAAATAAAATAAAACAAATGCGGAAATAAAATATAGAAGATACACAATACAATAGAGACACAGATATACGTGGTTCACCCAGTGTGGGATATGTCCACCAGAGAAATTGGCAGGCCCTTCCTTTATTATTATCCAGCAAATGAAGGGATACAACCTACAAAAAACCTGTTGTAACTTCCTCTTCTTTCTTTCACAGTCTCCTATCTCAAAATACAATATTCGCTATAATGCATAGCTGTAATACATTTCCCTCATAACAGAGGGTTTCCTTCTAGGGCAAAAAACCCTAACATAATTTCTACCATTAGATCTATGACCTTATAATAAATGGTCCATATTTACAATGAAATTACAATATACATTTACAAGGAAAGTTATCCATCAGGGGCTTCACCCCCGAACCCCCCAGTCGGGGGAATAGCCCCCCCAGACCACGCTGAGCCGGTAACCCCCCTCTACACTCCCCCACGTGGAAGAGTGTACATTCTTCTGGGGTGTAAAGTCTTCATGGGGTATAAACACGACTAAAAACAAAGACCTCTGAATCTGGAAGATAATCAAGCTCCACAACCAACATTGTATGGAATCCAGACATAGATGATAGTAGCAGGGTGAGTGCACAGGAGGATATAACTGCTCATATAGGATGCAGTGTAATTCGTAGGGAGCCAACAGTTGGTGATTTTGTGCAGTGGCATATAACAGGACCCAGTAGCACAGTGGAAAGGGGTCAGTTCAGTGCCTTATATTTTGCAAAGAGTGTTGTTGGGGATTCCAAGGTTGACACTAGCAGTGAGGGACATGAGGTAGCACCTCAACAGGACTGTGATCAAGAGTCTTAATACTTGGCAGGACAGTTGAGAGTCAGTGAGGACATGATCATGACATCCACTAAGTGCATTGATGACACACATGCATTGGTGGAAGATTATTGTTGGAGGGAATTGATGGAACATGATAGTTCAGATGGGGGATTTGTCATGGATGACTTTCATACTCTTGGGGAGAGGATGACTATGATGAGTTTCGACTACCAGAAGTTGTTGATGGAAAGAGAATATCTATTGGGGGTTGGAGAGATGTATCACAGGTCCCTAAGGGAGTAGGAGTTGGAGGTGGACAGACTCACTCATGAGTTGGAGAGAACACAAGGATTCTTGACAGGAACACAGACATCCCTTCAAGAATCAGAGTCCAAATCAAAGAATCTTCTTGAGGAGATTAGACAGAAATCCACTACATCTATCTTAGTAGAGAGTTGGATATATCCTTTAGTCACATTTCTATAGGATGTTGGTGGTTTAGTAGAGGAGCACCAATTGATGGAGGAGAATGAAGAGTACCCAGGATCACTGATGAGTATGGAGAGTTATGATCTGGAGGTGCAGAAGCTACCCTCCACGAGGATATTTGAGATAGTTGAGCACTCACATACGCATGGGGACTCTAGAGCCAGGGGAAGTTATGAGGACACTTCCATTTGTGTCCCAGGAGTGGTTGAAGATCATGTAGAGGTTGACCCAATAATACACCCAGGACCCATGATGTTGCAGGAGATTACATGAGCATGTAGGAGCATAAAGTGGTGAGTGATAGTACACATAGAAATGTAGAGGTGTATGGTGGGATTCAAAGGGATGTATTGGATTGCAGGGAGGAGACACACTTAGTGGAGCACAAAGATGCCTATCCCTTGTAGCAGCACATATTTCTGAGAGATCACCTTCACAGTATCAAAACTTGCATGAGAGATGAGGGATGGAGAGTGGTTGACTATCAGTTGGAGGAGTTACCCATGGTTGTACCTGATGATTGGGGTTCAGTGATGACTACAGGCGAGTATTCACCATGGGTACCGGTGGATAAGATTTTGGTTGAATCCTTGGGATTGACCAAAGAATATGATACTTTCCAGTCCTACAGTCATCTACAAATATATTTTTTATCATTTCCTGACACTTTCAACATTGACAGCATCATGGGGGGAGATAGACAATGGGAGAGGACATGGAGAGTTTTTAGGTCGATACCACCTGACAGGAGTGCTTTTACGGCATATAGTTGGATAGGGGTGGATCATCATAGGAAGATAGTTGATACTTTGTGTGTGATGGTGAGAATGTTAGGCCTTGGGATAGAATACATCTCAGAGGGAGACACAGATACAAATTATCATGGAGATGAGCATGGAGGGCTTCCGATAGTGATCTGTATGACACATGAACAGTTAGTGGGGATTGGAAGTGATAAACTTCCAAGTTTTCCATGGGATCTGGGAGTCCATTTTGTTAGTAGGTTGTTTCACCTTATGATGACCCACGTTCAGATAGAGAGCTACATGCTTCACTTTGGGTTGGTTTTGAGTGGGTTTGCAGGGGCTTGTCCTATGGAGCGAGATAGTTTCTCCCTTCTAATACACATGATCGAGTATGGAGATGGTTGGGAAGATACTAATTCCATAGAGGTACTTTTACCGATGCATCTTCTGGATAGTAGTTCCAGTTTCCACAGGTATTCTAGCGTGAGGATCCAGGAGTGAGGGATCCAGTATGTACATGGTGAGAGGACAGTCATGATCAGAGTAGTGCAGCACCAGCATGGTGATTGTTGGTTACTAATTACTGGTTCTACTCTATCATCTAAGTTATTGACCCAGGGTTCATGTCTTTCAAGTTTCCAACAAAAGCCTCTAAAATTATCGGCCCTCCTAGTAAACCAGAAGGAAACACAGCACACAGAATTCACTACGAAGTCTCACCCAAGATAGATTTAAATGGGTGGATGTAAGAATCATGTGTTTACAGCCTAGGATTGAGCACAAGATATAGGATCTGTATTATGGACCATTTATTATAACTTGTGATTGCAACCTACTGTTATTCACGACTTATTCCCTCAATATTGCAACAGTATTTAAACAAGCAATGTAACAACTCATTCATTCATTAAGCATAACAAATAACTACTGAAAAGATGGTAAAGATATGCATGCATTCATCCCATTACACAGATGTTATCGTGGTTCACCCCCTCTCGGTCTAAGTCCACAAATATTTGGCTCTTAGCTCTTTTATTATGGTAGTTTTGCATATCCAATGTCACGTGCATACAATTCTCCTCAGATGGGTAAGATCTATATGAGGCAAACTAGATCACACTAGGATCCTCAACCTGCAATATAATCTTCAAATCTCCCTTCTCTCCTCTCCTGTATCTCAACAACTTACAAAATAGTTCATAACCACATTACATATCGCATCAACTCGTACATATCTATGATGTAACAATACAAAACCAAACTAACAAGAAGGAACCCCCTATGATACATACGTATCTATATTTATATATTTTGGGCTCTTCATCCATTTACAATATATTACCAAAACCCTAACCCTACCTATGTTAGATCTTCCTCCCATGCACACATGTTGTTCTTCCTATGAGCTATCTCTTTCCTTGTGCACGCCTTCTTGCATGCACGCTTGTTGTGTTTTCCTCCAGCTGTTACATCAGTTTTTGCATGCTTTCTTTCCCCACGATCATCCTTCTTTCCACTTCGGCCTGCTACCAATAGGCCCCCAACAATGACATGTGGCTCGTCCCTAGCCACCTAATCCTTCTGAGGTTCCTCGATCTCCTTGGTGATCGTATAGAACTTTTCCTTCAGCTCTGTTGTTTGTGTCAGTGCCTACGCGGTCTTATCCTTGATTGTGTCCACTACCTAGACTGACACTTCATCGCTCAAAAATCCTACACATTCTGCCTGTGTCTGTGCTATCTGTGTCTTAGCTTCCTCTTCCTGTGCCAGTACTTCTTCTACCTGATCTTGTAATGGTTCCATTTGAGCCTAACGCTTTTTTTTCTAGGTTTTCACAGAGATTAGCTCTACCTGCAATTTCTTAATCTCCTGCATCCCTTTGACACATTCTAGGATTGGTATGGTCTTATGCCTCTGCATGAGCTCTTGGATTGTTGCATTGATCCTTTCCTCTTCCTTGTCCCACTGTTGGAACTATGAATCTTCCTCCAACCCTATCCAAAGTTGTGTTTCTTTATCGAACAAGTCAATTATTGTGCTAACATGTTGCTCTATCTTCTGTAGCTGCATTGTTTCTTCCTACTTCCTTTTCTCCTTGACTTATGGTGGAGTGGTGGGTATGAGCTATTCTCGGAGATTCTCGATCTCCTTCTGATATTTCTCGATGGCCTATGCAATCTGATCAATATTTTTTTCTACTTGAAGTTCATTCCCTTGTGCAGTGTTTGGAATTTTCTAAAAAAATCCTCCTACTCTTTGTTCCAGTTCATTCCTGCGTTCTTTTTCCTCCTGATTTTCGAACTTGACCTGCTCACAAACTTTTTCCAGCACATCTCGCTTCTTTGTTGCTTGTTGTAACTTGACTAAATTTCTATGTGCGTGAGAATGTACCTCGTGGTCAAAGCTAACCTACAACTTGTTTAGTGCCCTTGATGGAATCCGCGTCAAGACCAATTGGATGTCGCTTAAATTCTTCAAGGGTGTCTCCCCATGATTTCATCCATGCGCAGCATGCTAGGTGTGACGTAGACCATTGCATTTGCATGTGGTAATGAGTGGACTATATCTCGTTCTTCTTCCTCCACTCTTTCATCAGTCTGTGGTGTTGATGGATCGATGCTCCTACTGCTACTTGTTATTTTTACTTCCCCGAACTTCTTAAGGAACTGTCCCATTTATGCCAGTTCTTTTTGCAGTTTGTCCCTATGATGTGATGCATGGTCAAAGTCCTCGGCTAGAAAATCCTATACCATTCTAGCGATCATTTCACCATCGTCCTATGTAATCATGTATTCTGGATGTGCTCATTGTGCCTTTGACTTCTTATGTGTGCCTCCTCCCTGTGTGGCTGGTCTCTTATTTCCCCCTGGTTTCTGTGTGTTGGGATTTGAGGCAGTCTCCTGTGATCCCTCAGTCTGTTTTTGTTGTTCCTTGGTTGGTTGTGTATTCTCCTTCTTCCCCTTCTGGGTTCTTATCTTATTTGGTCCTTTGTCTATCTATTTTGGCTTACCTTGGCCCGTTCTTGGTCGCTTGGGCACTTGGATTTATGGAGGCTGTGTTTCCCCCTGCCCTACCTCTCCTTTTGTTGTTCTTTCCGATACTTCCTGGGTGATGAATGGAATCTTCCATTCGTCGGTCCATTCTTTGATGACCATATCGATATCACCCTATGTGATGCAGTAGCACATCTATAGCCATTGTTTAGCCAAATCCTGCATTACCTGCATCCACATTGCTTGTCATGTGGCTTGGAAATTGGTGATGTTTGCATATCGCATGACAGCCTTTGGTGTTATTCTCCATGATTGTTTTATGGATTCCTATATGTGTCATAGGTATGATTCAAATATTATCCCATTCTCCCTCTTTTAATTGGCATTTGGACCTACTTTCAATAATAGATACCTCGCTCCCGCTAGCTGTGGTCTGGTACAAAAAACTACATATCCTGGTTCTCGCCATCCCATGAAGGCTATTAAAGTAATCATCCATGAGTAGTGGAACTTTATGCCTAGGTCTTGCACATCCTTTCAGTCCTCTAGGAATAAGTTCAATAAGTATGGTGCCCAGCTCATTGAGGTGCCTTCTGTGCACTGGGCTGCAACTGTAATGACTCTAGCTGGTACTTCCTCCCTACGGCATTTTCTTAGCAACTTGCAGAATAATATTTTTGCGCACAATTGTGTGGCTGAATTGTTGATCTGTTTGATGATGATGCCTCTCGTCCCCCTAGCAGTGCCATACTTCTTCTTCATTTCTTCCGCTAGCACTTTCTCCTTGGATTTTTCATCCAAAACCAACGCGGGATCCATACCCCGAATTGGTAAGCCTGTTATTTGTGCAATAATCTCAACATTTATGGGGACGGGTTTGTCCAGCCATATGTCCCCTCCGTGTGTGACTGCTAACAGCTACTTGATGCATGTTGTTTCATTCTGACCTCTGCCAAAATGTAGTAGGTTCAGCAGACCTAAGATTCTTGTTTTCTCCAGCCCAGTTTCCCACTGGTATGGCTGGTTAATCGTTTCTCCAACCTGAGTTGTGCTTGTGGTCTGTATAAATATAGTCTACACAAGTTTCAAGAACTTGGATTCATTTGCTACATCATGGTCTGAGTATTTGAGCTTCCCGATGTGACACAGTAGTTATGGTCCTACCTGTACCCCAGCTGGTATGAGTGGTAGAACAATTTCTGCTGCAGTTTTCTTGTGGGGTGAACGTGGTATATGTATATTGTCCTTCTATTATGGTGGTTGGATTGAAGTTCCAACAACTTCCAATTGTCCCTCTGTATGCCATTCCGGCCCAGCCAAGACATTGTTTGCGGTCTCCCCTACTGGGTGTTCTGAGATGGTCGTTTGAGACTCATTTGGCTCCACTGTTGCTGTCGGATTCGGCATCATGCCATTAGCTTCCGGAGCTGCTTCTATATTCTCTAGTTGCAGCTCCTTTCGGGTTTCTTCTTCCTAGTTCTGCGGTTCCTGCGTCGTTGCGGCCGTATCTACATTGGTGGCCTCCATTGCTGGCTGCTGGATTTATTCCAGTATCGGTGTGGGTTGTACTGGTATCCTCTCTGGGGATGGGATTTTGTCGATATTGACGACCTCCAGCAACTTCTGTTCACCTTCTTCGGCCTGTCCTTGTGACCTATTTTAAACTCTAGTTTGTCTGGTGGTCTAGCTCGCTTCTTCTTTCTTAAGCGGTGTCATCGTGGTGAGTATCAAACGGCTGCTAGACTTGAACGATCTCTGTGGTCTTCATGAACTCTCTCTATTTTCTTTCACATCTATCCCTCTCTGTCTTCTCTATCTTCATGAATAGACAATGGGCTCCCACGTTTGTGTGTTGTATGGCTTTCCCATGAAGCTTGTCGAGTACGCTTTCTTGGTTATGGGTTAAATTCACCTTAATAGCGGATTTAATGAATCTTTAGCAGTTTCGTACTTACCATTACTCCTTTTTTCACGTGTTTTGATGGTGCGATTAATGTGGCGTCCCATCAGTCCTTGCCTCTCTTTAATTTCTCCTAGTGTCGTCCTGTCATGCTACTTTCGTCACCTTTCTTTTTCCCACTTGTTTCCCTTTGTATGTAATCATTGTCCTTTCCTTTTTTGAATTCATGTTTCTAACTTCATGTGGCCTTTCTATCTCTGGTGTACTGCACCCTTTTTAGTTTTGTTTCCTTTTTTATTTTTTTCTTATTTTTTTCTTTTTTAATTGCACGATGGGTGGTCGACTATCCTTGTATAGCTTCAGTCAGCTCCCGTTGATCATTCCTCTGAGTTCTGCACCTGTTAAATCTCTTAATTGTATAGCACCTCCATTTGTGACAGATATTACTTCGTATGGTCCTAACCAATGCATTCTAAGATTTCCTGGGTGTTGTAATGATTTGTTGTCATACATTAATACTAGATCTCCTTCCTTGAACATTTTCTTCTTGATGTGTCTATCGTGCCAAGATTTGTCTCTTGCTTTTTGCACTTGTTGACGGAATATTTCCAAGATTCGGTCTTCCTCCATGGTCAATAACTGATTTAGTCTCTCATGTATTGTGCCTCGTTCTGTCATTTGTGTGATAGTTGCTACGCGCAAGCTAGGTACTAAAACTTCTAATGGCACTACTACTTCTTGGCCATAAACCAGTTTAAATGGCGTGTTCCATGTCAAATTTTTGAATGTAGTCATGTATGCCCATAATACTACTGGTACTTTGAGGTCCCAGTCGTCTCTATTTAAGTTACAAAACTTTGTCAGTGCGTTCTCTATAATCTTGGTGAAGGCTTCCACTGTGCCATTTGCATGTGGATGATATGGTGTGCTCTTTTGATGATGGACTTCAAACTCTTCAGTCATCGTGCGGATGGTGTTGTTTATGAAGTGCGTTCCTTGGTCACTCATCAAAACTCTTGGGCACCCTAATCGAGATATTACTTGTTCAAACAAAAAGTGCACTGATGTTTATGCTTTGCAATCTTTTACTGGTGTGGTTTTCACCCATCTTGTTAAATATTTCGTCATAGTGATAATGTACCTAGCCCCTGTTCTTTTTGTCAGTGGGTTGATTGGTCCCACAAATTCTATTGCCCACTTGACAAATGCATGTAATGTTACTTGTGGTCGTAATGGCACCTCATCCCTTTTGTTGGGTTTGCCTACCCTTTGACAGACATCGCATATTTAACAGTACTCCTTCGAGTCTTTGTGAATCATTGGCCACCATAGTCTTGTGTGCAATACCTTATGCACGGTAGATTTACCTGCATAATTCCCTCCTTCTATTCCCTCATGGGATTTTGCTAAGACTCTTGCCATTTCATGCTCTAACGTGTATCTTCGCAAGATGTTATTTTCACCCATTTTATATAACTGTCTGGCAATCAGTTGATAGTCAGCAGCGCGAACTACCAGGTTTTTATTATGTGCGGTGCTATAGTCTTGCGACGCAGTACTTGTACTCAAGTACTGAATGATATATGTGAAGTATTCATCAGCAATATGTACTGAGAATAATTGTGCATCTGGAAAATTGTCTTCTAAATTCGTAGGTTCTTCTCCATTTGTGACCCTTGACAGGTGGTCAGGTCCTACATTTGATTTCCCTAGTTTAACTATTACTTCAAAGTTGAATTCTTGGAATATTAGTAACCATCGACAGATTCTCCCCCCCCAACACTGGCTTGTTGACAAGGTATTTCAAGGCTAAGTGATCTATGAACATTTTAAAGTGCTTTCCCCATAAGTAATGTCTGAATTTATGTAGTGCATAAACCATGGCTAGGCCTTCTCTTTCTGTTGTGTTATAGTTATGTTCTGAGTCTGACAACTTTCTGCTTATGAATGCTATTGGGTGATCCAAGTCCCCTGTTCCTGGTTGTGCCAAGATAGCTCTGAGTGTTATCGTTGATGCATCTACATGCACATGGAATGTATTTTCCCAGTCTGGAAATACTAATATCGGTCGGTAATCATCTTTTCCTTCAAGGTATCCAGACCATGTTGACACTCATCATTCCACTAAAACTTCATATCCTTCCTTAACAACTTTTCCATTGGTTTTGTGATCTATGCATATGCTTTGATGAATTTCTTATAATATCATGTGTGTCCTAATGTTGCCCTTAGCTGACGGACTATTTTTGGTGCTGGCAAGTTAACAATGACTGCAATCTTTGTCAGATCTACTAATAAACCTTGTTTGCATACTATGTGGCCCAATAGTATCCCAAACGGTGTTCCAAATATGAATTTATTGATATTCAGTGATATCTGGAACTGTCTGTATCTTTCTAAGATCAGTTGTAAAACATCCACGTGGTTTTTCAACAAGCTGTAGACTTTCCAATCATCCAGGTATACTTCAAGAAACTGATGGATGAATTCCTTAAATGCAGCAATGACTACTCTGGAGAATATTGTTGGTGCATTCTTCAGACCAAATGGCATGACTGTGTACTGATAAGATCCCCATTCTGTCGCAAAGGTGGTCTTGTGTATGTACTCCTTTGCTATCTTAATCTGATGGTAGCCCGAGAATCCATCAATGAATGAGTAAGCTTCATGTCCTCCCATGTTTTCTAACACTTCATCTATGAATGGTGTAGGGAAGGGGTCATGTAGGCATGCATCGTTCAACTTCCTCAAGTTGACGCATATCCTAATCCCTCTTCCTTATTTCATGTCCTATACTACCATCAAGATTATCCATTCTGACTCCTCCACTGGTTCTATGATGTTGGCTTCAAGCATCTTGTCGATCTCATCTTTAACTTTCTATTTATATATTGGGTTCAGTCTGTAGGTTCATTGTCTAATAGGTCTCTCTTCAGGTCTAAGTGGTATCCTCATTTCTCCTAGTTCTCTGGCTATACCCTTCATCTCTGTGAATGTTGTGGGAAGGAGGTCATTGTATTCATGTAACAACTCTTTGATACTGTCAATTGTTTTCTCATCCTAGTAATCTCCAATGTTGGCCATTTTGGGTTGCTCAGTTGTCCTGATGTTAACTTTATTTACCTTGATTGGTGTGGAAATGAATTATGATTCGATGGTTGGGCCCTCCACATCTCTTTCACCTTCTACTTCTTCAATTTGAATATCATGTGGATCGTCTTCATCTAGTGATTCTTCCTGTACATGGTAACATGACAACAGTTCCTTGACTGTCTGTTTATTTCGTTGTTTCTCTTATGTGATAAATTATATTTATGGTTCTTTGAGGCATATTACTCCTCTAATTCATTTAAGGGTTGCATATATGTTGGGGTTCTCATGCTCAAATGAGAAAGTGACTGTGAAATTATGTCGCTATGTCATCCATGTCGTAGTTCCTTTGCACAATTCCTGCTCTGTATACCAATTTGCTGGTATGCCCTCTAGAGTATGTATGAAGTGATGAGGCCATTCCTCTGGTGGTTTCATTTTCCACAGCGTTCTATATGCCTCTAAGTGTTCCGCTGGTGCTTCATGTCCTTCATATTTTTGTTGTTTGTTTTTTTTTGGTTCTGCGTAGAACCGTATGCGTAGTAACCACTTACATTGGTACCAGTCTGTGATTTTCTCTTTGTGTGTGCTCCACCATCTTGTCGGTGTGGCCTTTAGTGCTAAGTCAAGTGCTAACAGTCTCTAGTTCTCTAACACTATGTCTTCATATCGTGTCAATAATGTTTCCAAATCATTTATTATGTGGAAGATGGGTGGTTCTCTGATTTTTGTGCCTATCCATCTTACTGCATGGCCTATTCTTGAACATCTTCACATGGATACTTTGTGTAGCCTCTGTTGTCAGTTCTCTAAACCGGTGTCTGAGTCTGTTGTGCATGAAGTAATGCTCTGCCAACTAAGTACCTCGTCTGCAGTTGAGTTTATGTAATCCTCATCGTGCGTAGTTGAAGTGTGTGCCTTGGTCGCTCATCAAAACTCTTGGGCACCCGAATCGAGTGATTACTTCTTCAAACAAAAAGTGTGTTGATGTTTATGTGTTGTAATCTTTTACTGGTGCAGCTTCCACCAATATTGTTAAATATTTTTTCGTAGTGATAATGTACCTAGCCCCTGTTCTTTTTGTCAGTGGATTGATTGGTCCCACAAAGTCTATTTCCCACATGTCAAATGCATGTAATATTACTTGTGGTCGTAATGGAATATTATCCCTTCTGTTGGGTTTTCCTACCCTTTGACAGACATCACATCTTTAAAAGTACTCCTTCGAGTCTCTATGCATCGTTGGCCACCATAGTCCTGCGCACAATTCCTTATGCGCAATAGTTTTACACGCATAATTCCCTCGTGGGATTCTGCTAAGACTCTTGGTATTTCTTGCTCTAACATATATCTTCGCAAGATGTTATTTGTGCCCATTTTATATAATTGTCTAGCAATCAGTTGATAGTCGGCAGAGCGGACTACCAGGTTTTTCTTATGTGCGGTGTTATAGTCTTGCGGTGCAGTACCTGTACTCAAGTACTGAATGATATCTATGAAGCATTCATCAGCAATCTGTACTGAGAATAATTGTGCATCTAGAAAGTTGTCTTCTAAATTCGTAGGTTCTTCTCCATTTGTGACCCTCGACAGGTGGTCAGGTCCTACATTCAATTTCTTTGGTTTAACTATTACTTCCAAGTCAAATTCTTGGAATAATAGTAACCATCGACAGATTCTCCCCTGCAACACTGGCTTGTTGACAAGTTATTTCAGGGCTGAGTGATCTGTGAACATTTAAAAGTGCTTTCCCAATAAATAATGTCTGAATTTCTGTAGTGCATAGACCATGTCTAGGCCTTCTCTTTCTGTCGTGTTATAGTTATGTTTTGAGTCTGATAAATTTCTTCTTGAGAATGCTATTGGGTGATCCAAATCTCCTATTCCTGGCTGTGCCAAGATAGCTTTGAGTGTTATCATTGATGAATCTACATGCACATGGAATGTATTTTCCCAGTCTGGAAATACTAATATCGGCGCGGTAATCATATTTTCCTTCAAGGTATCTAGACCGTGTTGACACTCATCATTCCACTGAAACTTTGTATCCTTCCTTAAAAAAAATTCCATTGGTGTTGTGATCTATGCATATGCTTTGATGAGTTTCCTATAATATCATGTGTGTCCTAGCGTTTCCCTTAGCTGACAGACTATTTTTGGTGCTAGCAAGTTAACAATGACCACGATCTTTGTCGGATCTACTAATAAACCTTGTTTGCATACTATGTGGCCCAATAGTATCCCAAACGGTGTTCCAAATATGAATTTATTGATATTCAGTGATATCTGGCACTGTCTGCATATTTATAACATCAACTGTAAAACTTCCACATGGTTTTTCAACAAGCTGTAGACTGTCCAATTATCCAGGTATACTTCAAGAAATTGATGGATGAATTCTTTAAAAACAGCAATGACTACTCTAGAGAATATTGTTGGTGCATTCTTCAGACCAAATGGCATGACTGTGTACTGATAAGATCCCCATTCTGTCTCAAACGTGGTCTTGTGTCTGTCCTCTTGTGTTATCTTATGTTGATGGTAGCCCGAGAATCCATCAGTGAATGAATAAGCTTCATGTCCTCCCACGTTCTCTAACACTTCATCTTTGAATGGTGTAGGGAATGGGTCGTGTAGGCATGGATCATTCAACTTCCTCAAGTCGACACATATCCTGATCTATCTTCCTTGTTTTGTGTCCTATACTACCATTGGGCTTATCCATTCTGACTCCTCCACTGGTTCTATGATGTCGGCTTTGAGCATCTTGTCGATCTCATCTTTAACTTTCTATTTATATATGGGGTTCAGTCTGTAGGGTCATTGTCTAATAGGTCTTGCTTCAGGTCTGAGTGGTATCTTCATTTATCCCAGTTCTCCAGCTATACCCTTCATCTCTGTGAATGTTGTGGGAAAGAGGTCATTGTATTTGCGTAACAACTCTGTGATACTGTCAATTGTTTGCTCATAACGGTAATCTCCAATGTTGGCCATTTTGGGCTGCTCAGTTGTCCCAATGTTAAATTTATTTACCTTGATTGGCATGGAATGACTTATGATTTGATGGTTTGGCCCTCCACATCTCTTTCGCCTTCTACTTCTTTGATTTGAATATCGCGTGGATCGTCTTCGTCTGGTGCTTCCTCCTATACATGGTAACATGACAACGGTTCCTTGACTGTCTGTTTATTTCGTTGTTGCTCTTATGTGATAAATTATATTTATGCTTCTTTGAGGAATATTACTCCTCTAATTTGTTTAAGGGCTGCATATATGTTGGGGTTCTCACGCTCAAATGAGAAAGTGACTGTGAAATTATGTCGCAATGTCATCCATGTCGTAGTTCCTTTGCAAAATTCCTGGTTTGTATACCAATTTGCTGGTATGCCCTCTAGAGTATGTATGAAGTTATGAGGCCATTCCTCTGGTGGTGTCACTTTCCACAGTATTCTACATGCCTCCAAGTGTTTCGTTGGTGCTTCATGTCCTTCATATTTTTGTTGTTTGTTGTTTTTTTGTTCTGCGTCGAACCTTATGTGTAGTAACCGCTTACATTGGTACCAGTCTATGATTGTCTCTTTGTGTGCGCTCCACCATCTTTTCGGTGTGGCCTTTAGTGCTAATTCAAGTGCTAACAGTCTCTAGTTCTCTAACACTACGTCTTCATACTGTGTCAAGAATGTTTCCAAATCATTTATTATGTGGAAGTTGGGTGGTTCTCTGATTTGTGTGTCTATCCATCTTACTACGCAGTCTATTCTTGAACATCTTCACGTGAATACTTTGTGTATCCTCTACTGCCAGTTATCTAAACCAGTGTCTGATTCTGTTGCGCATGAAGTAATGCTCTGCCAACTGAGTACCTCGTCTGCAGTTGGGTTTACGTAATCCTCATCGTGCATAGTTTTTCTGTACAATTGGTCGATTTCCTCTAAGTCTAATAAAGTAGGTTCTACAAACCTCTCCCCTTATGATGGGTCTAATGGTGCGATGACCCTATATTCTTCGGACTCAAATTTTATTTTCCTGATCTTCAAATTGATTATGGACTGGTTGTCAAACGCCCAATCCATAACAAGCAATTTCGGGTAAGGTGTTGTGTCGTCCACTATTTCAATGACTTTGAAATCTGCTTTAGTGTGCACTCAATCAAGATCTATTGTCACTCCTTTTAGTCTACCTATTGGTAGGACTCTGTGTTGGTTTGTTAGTTTCAATTGAACAGGTGAGTATCCTAATGTGGGCTCTCCCATGCATTGCCATGTATTCTTTGGTAATACATTCACTTCGAATCCTAGATCCAATATAATGTCTCCCATATTGAAATCCCCAATGTTATCATTGAGTCTAAATTCCCTACTTGTTCTTCTTTTTGTGTGTAGGTGATTAACTGTTTTAGGTTCTAGCTTTCCTTCCGTCTCCCTGCTACACTTTTCTTGGATGTTTTGAAATATTTTCACAAATGGTGGATCACTTAATACTTTTACACATGATTGAAAAAATCCTTTGATTGTACTTACTTGTCACATAGGCTACATTTCATTGGTATGATCCAAGGATGGAGGCATATCATATTATGGTGCTTCCTTGTGTGGTTGCGTAGTTGAAGTCGACGGTGTGTCCTCCTTTTGAAATTCATGTCTGGCCTCCTTAAAGGTATCCTTTTCCTTTTGTGCATCAAACTTATTTCTTGGTTTAGTGTTCTTTACCCATTGGTTCTGTGTTGGTTCCTGTCAAACTGCATCAGTGCCTGTTTTATCTCCTTTGTGGGTAACTATGTTGATATTCCGTCTTTCCTCCCTTGCTTCGGCTGAAATCCACTAAACATTCTGATTTTTCTAGTTCCTCTTTTTATGAATCTTCACTAGTAGTGTCATACATTCCTCTGTATCATGGTCCGATGCACGACAATACATACAATTTGCTGGTGGAAGTGGGCATTCCCTTGCATAATGTCTCAGTTGTTGACAATTGTGGCATTTGATTAGTCCTCTACCTCATCTAAAACCTCCTCTAGCTCGTCCTCCTCCTCTGTAGCCTACACAATCACCTCTCGGAGCGTTATACTGAGGTGCCTAATTATACTACATGGTATTGTACTGAGCCTATGCTGGGTTGTACTGCAATTGTGCGTTATTGTATGGTTCCTACGCAGTATTATACTATTGTTGTGCAGTGTTGTATAGAGATGGGGCTTAATTGAACTGTGGCGTTGCTTGCCCAGTCATCATTTTGGCCCGTACCCTATATGCATCTAATGTCCTTTCTCACATCAGCTCCATAGTTCTACAATATTTATCGTAGTGGCCCACTGACTTGCAAAAGGTGCAATATGAACTCTTTAGGATTGTCTGGTATTTCTGCATCATCGTGTAGAGATAGGGTTCGTGACCTAGTTTCTTGCATATTTCACACCATAATCCTCCTGTTGGTAATGGATTCAGCATTCATGCTGCCATATACTACACGAACGTTGGACATTCATTCTTGTGGTGTCCTTTCGTCATGCACGTGGTACACCAAACGGATTCCCATTTGTCCTTGTTCTTATTCTGGTTCAGCTAGAACGTGAGATTCTTCAAATCCTCCTTCAATTCTTCGATAGTTGGGTCTGTCTGTTGGTACTGGTTTTATTCCAGTTGCAAAGCTGCCTACAGAGCCTTTACTTGCGTTTGAAATTTTTGTTGCCATAAAGGGTATTATAAGTGTGGGAGTAGTGAATTGAAAAACAGGTGTCGATGTTGCATATCAGTCATGAGGTATTTTAACTTTCCCTTCAGTTACATGAATCTTTGGTCAATCTCCCATACAGACTCTCCTGGTTTCTATCTTATTTCAATCATCTCGTTCATGTACTAATCTTATGAACTCAAATTTTGGAACTCATTAATCAATAGCTTCTTAATGTCTGTCAGTGTCTTGGTCATCCCAGGGGCACTGTTTATGTCTAGACTCATGTACCAGTCTAGTGCGTGGTCTCTTAGCGTAATAGTTAGTTGCACGAGTTTGGTATCTTCATCAGTGATCTATTTTTCTTCCCATATCTTTGCGCAAATGAACAAGTGCTTCTCAGGGTATTTGTTGATTCTCCCCGAAATTCTGGTAACATGATGGTAGGATCGTTTCCTTCCATTCTGAATAATGAACTACTACCTCCTCCTCGCAATGTAGATACTTGACTAGTGTTGCCTGAACTGGCTCCTCCAGTTGTTGTTCCTTGTGTAGATGTACTTCCTGTTATCAGACTTCCTTCTAACTGTGGTTGTCTAAATGGTGGTGTTATCTTTGGTGTATTAGTCACACATGGGTTTATGGGTTCCACACTAACATTAATATGGATAGGACGGTTGCCTTCTCCTCCAGTTCTTGGACCTCTCTTTTTCCTCTCATATGTTGCGCACAGGATTTCCTCAATCTGCTCCATAGCCCGAAGATCCTCTACCTCTTCCTCATCACTCACCAAGCCTTCCCTCATGGCTATAGATCTCTTCTTGGTATTTACCTTGTATTGGTAGGGTGCTATGCTACACGTCTTTCCCGTTGATTCCAAGATCCACTTGATCTGGTCGTCGTCCATCATGATCGGGTCCAAGGGTTCCTCCTCCTTCTTGCCTTTATCCTTCCCTCCGTCCATTTATCCTCACTCTGTCAGTGCTTCCCCCCTTCCCCCATGCACGCAGGGAATTCTAGATGTATGATTACATTGTCATTACCCCTTTTTTATATAAAAGTATCTTAATAGAAGTATACAGTGATCGAATGCACCTTCCTCAAGGTCCGCGTAGAAATTCCTACTCTATTGCACTGTATGACTTCACTGTGTCCACTGCAAACTCTGTTATGAAGCCTACCACAATATTATCAAGCCAAAACTCTACTGCGTGGGTGAATTTGTTGTTCACCTGTTGTAACTGCTCAATCTATACTGGGGTCCACTCTAATTGTCGAATCCGGTTCGTTGTGTGTTTATCCTTCAACCTTAGTATCCACTCCCGCAATAGATGCAGAAAATCATAGAAAAAGACTTTGTGAAAATCAGTAAACATGTATTTGTCCAGATATTTGCAAGGTGTGATTATAGGGTTTCTATTGTCTTTCTGTAAAAACACTAGCTCTTTTGTTCTCAACCAAGTTTCGATTTCTTCTTTTGTGGGGTTCCACGATCTCAAAATCCCCTTCTAATGGTTCATTTCTCTCTTCTTTTCTTTGCTCGTTTCTCGCTCCTCCTATATCATCTACTCAATCCTCCTATGTTCCTTCCAATGGAAATGAAACCATTTGTTGGTTACTAATTACTGGTTCTACTCTATCATCTGAGTTATTGACCCAGGGTTCATGTCTTTCGGGTTTCCAAAAAAATCCTCTAAAACTATCCCTCCTGGTAAACCAAAAGGAAACATAGCACACAAAATGTGTTGCGCAGTCTCATCTGAGATAGCTTTAAATGGGTGGTTGTAAGACTCATGTGTTTAAAACCTAGGATTGAGTGCAAGATATAGGATCTGTGTTCTGGACCATTTATTATAACTTGTGATTGCAACCTACTATTATTCACGACTTATTCCCTCAATATTGCAACAGTATTTAAACAAGCAATGTAACAACTCAATCATTCATTGAGCATAACAAATAAATACTGAAAAGACAGTAAATATATGCATGCATTCATCCCATTACACATATGTTACTGTGGTTCACCCCCTCTCAGGATACCTCCACAAATATTTGGCTCTTGGCTCTTTTATTATGGTAGTTATGCATATTCGGCACCGCACGCTTACAATTCTCCTCCGATGGGTAAGATCTATATGAGGAGAACTAGATCGCATTAGGCTCCTCAGCTTGTGATCTAATCCTCAAATATTCCTTCTCTCCTCTCCTATAGCTCAACAACTTACAAAATAGTTCATAACCACCTTACATATCTCATCAACTCATACATATCTATGATGTAACAATCCAAAACCGAACTAACAAGAAGGAACCCCCTATAATACCTACGTATCTATATTTATATATTTCAGGCTCTTCATCCCTTTACAATATATTACCAAAACCCTAACCCTACCGATGTTAGGTCTTCCTCCCATGCGCGCGATTTGTTATTCCTTCCATATGTTGCTTTCCTTGTGCACGCCTTCTTGCATGCACACGTGTTGTGTTTTCCTTCAGTTGTTACTTCAGTTTTTGCAAGCTTTCTTTTCCCACGATCGTATTTTTTCCACTTCGGCCTATTGCCAAAAGTGATGTTTGGCAGAGACTAGTATGGGACCCAGGAATTGCATGGTTGAGAATTTCATTGACTAATGGAGGCGAGTGGACCCTTGCAGGGGAAAATTATTTTGACTTTCCATTGAGCTTCAGTATTGAGGAGAGCACGTCACTTGAGGGTGATTCATTGAGGTCTTACAGTACATCACTAGGGAAACAACATGTGCAGTTGGTGGAGACTGTGTTGGTCTTGGTATGTACTTGAAGGATGGGCTCATTTCGGGTTGAGGCCATGTGCCATTTACAGGAGACTCATGGTGTTGATATGTTTCAGGATTATGCTTCACAGGGTATTGTAGTTCATGTCCTGATATGGGACCCAGGGGATGGAGTGTGTGATAGTTCAGCTTTGGATGGAGCCTATTGTGTGTCTCACAGGTGGACATGGGACCCTGGTATTATATGGATTGATTCATTTATTGCATGAGGACAAGAAATATTCTAGTAGGGAGGACTGTAATGTCCCCACTTTGGGACATCATTATATTACAGAGTCTTATGATGATCAGAGTAGCCAGTTGGAGGTTATAGAGAGTACATGGGCTATTGAGGGGTTTTTTTGGGTCTGTCTTGCATCGCTCATCTTATTTCATGATCATGATCCATTTTTCACAGCTTGGCTTTGGTTTTGTTGCATTCCGATGATTTCCATAATTTTGAGTTATTTTGGGCTATATGTTAATTAAATTCACTAAGGAGTTCATATTGGGAATAATACTTGGAGGAAACTCTTAGTGTAGTAGCTCATTGAAATCGGGAGGAACAGAACTATAGGATAAGATGATGAGAAGTGGTCAGGGAAACCACAAGGAGGGATAAACTACTTTTTAGAGGAAAAATGGTTAATTAATTAATTAAAGTGATTTAATTAATTAATAATTAAATAAAGTAAAAGTCACTTGGAGAGACAAGGTGATCAGGGAGGATAAAAGAGAGACAGTATCCTCTATTCACTCATTATGTTGATTATCATTTGATATCTGGCTTCTTTCTAGTGAGCCCATGCACTTGGGGGTTTTGAGGGTTTTGACTTAACAAACCCTAAAGATCAACTTGATGGTGAAATATCCCACCTATCTTGATCCAAGATTGGTCACGGAGGTGAAATATTCCTCCCTCAGCATTCTACATTAGATCTACTAAGTTACAGAGGGATTCTAGATCATCCACAGGTTCAGAAAGAAAGAGGGCCACAACATTGAGGGTTTCCAGCAAGGGGGGTGCACTTGTGGAGCTAGTTCAGTCATAGCCAGTAAATTATGGCTTCTTTGGATTATAATCCCCTTCCTTCGTGTGACCACTAGCGGTGACCAAGCGCTTATTCAAAAAGGTGCTTCTCGATTTCTATCTAGTGAGTGCTACCTCCGTTTCACAATGTGACCTTGGGCTATGAGCTTCATATGACCACGCGATTGTGAGCAGGTCCATAGGCGGTTTGAGGGAAACCCGCTTTTCACCCCACAATTCATTACAAGCCTCCACGCATCCTTTCTCCAAAACCATGGTTTTAATTGCAGCCCGCTCATGAAAAATTAAGGCATGAGCATGTTCTATCCCCGCAATGGACCATGACCATCGATCTCACGATATTAATGGTGCTATTAAATGGATGGTTCATATCTGTCCTCTCAATTCTGCGGACCATATCTCTCCTTCCTCCATCAATGACTGAGGTTTCCTTCGTGATCCAGGCTCCGGGAGTTTCAACTCTCAAACCCTGTTGATGTTGACTGGATATCTTCTGGAATGGAAGATCTGCTGACATCTGTCCTCTTCAATCGATGGCTCTGTCTTCTTTCCTTTATCCACACACAATCCTTGGTCTCAATTATAAGATGACATGTGTCCCTCCAAACCAATGGATGAGATCGATTTCTCCTTTCGGGCTTCGGGAGTTTTCATTCTCAAACTCCGCTTGCTCCCAGAGCATTTCACCTGGAGTCCATGATCCAATGATGTGTGTCCCTCTCAGATCAATGGTTGAGATATCCTTCGGGTCTTCAGACTTCAGAGATTTCAATTCTCAACCTCCACTTGCTCAGAACGCTTTTAGCCAGATTCCACAGATTCCTTCCATGTTTTCTCCTCGAATCAACGATCCTCGTTCACTTCAGGACTTCATCACTTCGGCAATCTCAAACCTTTCTCCTTCACATTTTCCCATAGATGAAAATATACTGACGTGTGTCCTCTTTAATCCAGCAGCTATCCTCCACTCTAGGACTTCAACCTTCAGCAATCTCAAATTTTTCTCCTTCGCGTTATCCCAAATAAGTTTCTCCTGGAGTTCAGGATCCGTTGACACATATCCTGCTACATAATCAACGATCGAGAATACATCCGAAGTGATCTTCAAATTGGATGAATGATATCCACTTCAAGTCTTTTCCATTCAAGACTTTGGGTCTTTGCGTGAGTACTGGTGGTAAAACTCCCAAAGCAAAACTCTTAGAGTGACATAACTCTTTCATCACTCGATGATGTGTCACGAGCCGAGCAGCTTCCACGTGTCACTCAAATTTGTGATTGACACGTACCTGAAATGTTGAATCAACTTGACACTTGTCATTGTCGGATTGTGCCATGTGTCCTTGTTGACATGGTGTCCCACGTGTCCTTACTGACGTAGTCTACCACGTGTCCTTGTTGACATGGTTTGTCACATTTCCTTGAGGAAGAGATTTGATGACGTAGATCTCCCTGATCTAACAGTCAATGTCTGATATCTAGATCTGACAGCTGATGGAACTTCACATTCTTGGGATTTCAAATATCAAACTTTCAGGAGTGTAATTTCCTTGCATCTCTACATCTGAAGTAAATGTTGTTTGTTCGATCAGGATCTTGGATCAACGGCTCAATCTTTCTGTGATGCAACTTTTCTATCTTATCCTATCCTTCCACTCGAAATTGATCCGACGGCTGACGGAACTTATCATTCTAGAGATTTCAAATCTCAAACTTTCCTGAGTGTAAACTCCTCACATATTTAGACCCGAACTAATCGTTTTCCGTCGATCATGTTCTCAGATCGACTGCTCGATCTTTTTGCGCGCTCCTCCTGTCTAGACATTGATCCGACAGCCACTGTCACTCTTCCTCCTGAGCTTTCTGATCTCTATGACTTTGAAGGTTTTCTAAGTGTTCAAATTATTCAACCTTTTCTCCTCCTATGACTCCTTCTCTTGGACCTCGGATACACATCTGGAGAGCGCAAATCACTATCTCTTCTAAGCTTTGATCTCTGCATATTGTTCGCTCTTCCTCCTGATCTTATGCTTTCCTTGTTTTCCATCATTGTTGTTTTCCTTGCCTGTAAACATACCATGTCAGTGTTGTTCTTTCCATCAATGACAAGCACATTATTCTTGTAAACATGCCAACAATCTCCCCCTTTGGCATTGATGGCAACCCTGAAGGATGCACTATTCTCCAACTATAGCATCTGAACCACTCCTTTTCTCCCCCTTTGACATCAATGTCAAAGAAAACATGCTCCCCCTGAGTTCTTGCAGTATTTTTAGGAGGTATCAGATATTCAACCAATACATAATCCCCCTGACGGGATGGACTCTCTTAGGATGATAGTGGGGTCACGCCCAAATTCTGGCATAGATACTCAAACTGAGCTTGTGCAAGTGGTTTAGTGAAGATATTAGCAATCTGATATTTGGATGGAATATAATGAAAAGAAACCATAGATTTGGTTACCTGTTCCCTCAAGAAGTGATACTTGATGGGTATATGCTTGGTATTAGAGTGAAAGACAAGATTCTTTGACACACTAATTGCACTGGTATTATCACAATGGATTAGGATCGGTGCAGTATAATTTACCTCCAAGTCTGCAAGTGTCTGAATCATCCACAACACTTGGGTATAGTAGGTGGCAACTGCAATGTATTCATATTTTGTAGTTGATAAGTAAATGGAACCTTGTTTCTTGCTCAACCATGATATAAGGGAATCTCCTAAGAAGAATGCACCACCACTCGTGATTTTCCTTTCATCCACGCAGTTATCCCAATCAGCATCTGAATAAACTGATAGTTGAAAATTCGGATTCCTAGACTACCATAGGCTATAGTCAATTGTTCCTTTAAAATATCTGAATATTCTTTTGACAACTAACAAATGACTATGTTTAGGTGTAGCCTGATACCTTCCTACCATTCCAACAGCATGCATTATGTTGGACAGGATGTTGTGATATACAATAGGTTGCCTATCATAGACCTATATGAACTCTGATCAACAGCAGGTGAATCATCATCCTTGCTTAACTTACATCTAGTGACCATAGGTGTGCTCATAGGTTTAGAATATTCTAATTCATATGCTCTTTAAACCTTTTCAACATTTCTCTTAGATATTTTTCTTGAGAAAGAAATATTCCTTCAAACCTCTGAGTAATTTGAAGGCCAAGAAAAAATGGCAATTCTCCTATCATAGACATTTCAAATTCAGATTGCATGGTAGAAGAAAACCATTGTACCAATGAAGCATTATTACTACCGAAGATGATGTCATCTACATAGACCAACACAATGAGCAGATCATTACCCTCTGTTTTGATGTATAGATTGTTGTCAATTGTTCCTCTCTTGAACCCTTTGTCTTGTAGATATGTATCCAATCTGTGATACCAAGCATGAAGAGATTGTTTCAACCCATATAAGGCCTTCTTTAGCTTGCATACAAAGTCAGGTTTATCTGATAGATGGAAACCTTTTGGTTGTTCCATATAGACTTCTTCTTTTAGATATCCATTTAGAAAATCTGACTTGACATCCATTTGATATACTTTAAACTTCTTATGACAAGCATAGGAAAGAAACATTCTAATAGCTTCTAATCTTGCTACAGGCGCAAATGTTTCATCAAAGTCCAGTCCTTCTATTTGAGCATATCCTTTGCAAACCAATCTATCCTTATTTCTTACAATATTTCCTTACTCATTCATCTTATTTTTGTAGACCCATTTGGATCCTATTACATTTTTATTTGTTGGCCTAGGAACAAGTTCCCAAGTGTCATTCTTTTCAATCTAGTCAAGTTCCTCATTCATTGATTTTAACCAGTTTACATCTTCATTGGCTTCATTGAAGTTCTTGGGTTCCACCATGGATATGAAGGCTATATGTGATTTCTTGGTGTTTTTGATTATCCTTCTCCTAGTTTGTACACCTTTGTATTTCTCACCAATTATCTGACTTGCAGGATGATTCTTTTGAGTAATTCGGGAGGAAGAATTTGATGTTGTATGCTGATTTGAGTCTACCTGCGTATTTGCATCTTCATCTGACTCGGAGTATTCTTGTTCTGATTCTCAGACCTGTTCAGCTTCAAATTCACCTATATCCTATGTTCTTGATTCAATATTGTTCACCTCTCTTACTGGGACTCCTTCATCAAATTTTATTTCAATACAATCAACCAATTTATGCAGCCTCTTATTATAGCAACTGTATCCTTTATTGTTTGTAGCATACCCTAAGAAGATGCCTTCATCAGCCCTGTCATCATATTTGCCAAGATTCTCATTATTATTCTTTATGTAGCACTTACTCCCAAAGACTTTGAAGTGTTTGATTGTAGCAGGTCTTCCATGCCATAGTTCATAAGGTGTCTTGTCACTATGTGGTCTGAGATGAGATTTATTAAGAATATGGATTATTGTGTGTATTTATTCTACTCAGTAGGTTTGACCAATGTTCTTCTCATTCATCATTGACCTGGCCATTTGTTGAACTGTTCTGTTTTGCCTCTCAACTACTCTATTTTGTTGTGGGGTTCTTGGGATTTTGTATTCTCTTTTGATCCCATGCTTATCATAGAACTCCTTGAAATCACTTGACATAAATTCTCCTCCTCTTTCTGATCTCACAACCTTTACTATGTTGCCTATTTGATTCTTAGTTAAAGCCTTAAATATTTTAAATTTCTCAAATGCTTCAACTTTTTCTTTGAGGAAAGCAACCCAAGTGAGTATGGAGTAATCATCAATGATCAGTATGAAGAAGTTTTCCTTCCCTGTGCCTTCATGTATTAATGGTCCACATAGATCCATATGAACTAAATGGAGTGTTTTCTCTGTTGAAGTAGAGTTCTTGGATTTAAACTGTGTCCTAGTTAGCTTTCCTACTTGATAGGGTTTACACACATAATCTTGTGTCTTTGATATTCTTGGAAGATCTTTTACTGCCTCAAGAATTTTGAGCTTTATAAAGTGGTCAAAGTTTAGATGTCCAAGTCTCCTATGCCATAACCCTCTCTCATCATGTTTTCTTAGATGACACTCTTCTCTATCTTATTTCATCACATATACATTATTATTTGTCCTTATGCATTTAGCCACCACTTGTCCTGAATTTACAAACTTTATCTTACAATATTTGGAATTGAACACCACTTCACATCCTCTATCACACATTTGACTTACACTGAGTAAATTATGTTTCAGCCCATCCACAAGCAAGACATCTTGGGCTTTTCCTTTTCCATTACTTAAACTCACCATCCCTTTACCCTTGATTTTACCTGGTTCATCATTTCCAAAGGTTGTGTTTCATGTTTTTCCTTTACTTATTGATAGAAACTTATCCTTGTCTCCATTCATGTGCTTGGAACATCCATTGTCTATATACCAGGGGTTTTTTTTTTTTTGAGCTGAAAGTACTAGACCATAGTTTTCACTATCTTTATTTTTCCATGTGCTGACATTTTTAGCTAAGGGTTTTATCTTTGTATTTGTTTTGTAATTCTTCAGATGCAAGTTTGCAGCTTTGTGGTTGAAGTTATGACATTTATAACATTCAATCTCATTGTTCAGTAGGTCAAAGTGATTGGTGCTACATTTTCTATTCATTGATTTCTTAGTTCTATGTTGTAAAGATTGTTTATTTCTTGACCTCCTCAATTGCATGTCTCTAAACTTAATTTGACAATTTGCAATCTTATGACCAAAATTAGAACAGTAAAAGCAGTAACCATAGAAGAAATTTTGGTACCTGAAGGGTGGCCTTCTTCTTGGCAATTTTTGCTCCATCTTCTGACCTCTTTTTTTTTATCAAGGATCATGTTGTATTTATTAGCTTTTGGTGGCAGAGTACTCTCATGGTCTGATTGTCTCCTGACTTGGAACTTGATCCTATTTACTGGCTCTTTGTTGCTTGAACCACTTACATAGCCTAAACCAGTCTTCAACAAAGGAGATCTATGTTTGTTCGGAATGTCATTTAGTTTTGTTGAGGCTTTAATGCTTGGAAGATTTTGGAGATACAATGCTTTAAACTTCTCCATCTCTTTTCTGGTTTTTACTACCTCTTCTTCCAAGGATTAACATCTTGCCTTCTTTTCTGATAACTATTGTTTCAGGATGTCCTGTATCTTATTTTCCTCTTCTAATTCCACATTTAGCAGGGCAAAGTCTTCATCAGGTTTTTTAGCATTCTTTTCAAACCGCATCAACAATTGTTTTTGTTTTCTCTTCTCGAGTTTCAGTCTGTCAATCTCTTCTAAGGCATTGATTAGTTCACCTTTCATATCGACCACAGCTTCTTCATCATTAACATCACTTCATTTGTTTTGGCTATCATAATAATCTTTGGCCATAAGAACAAAGTCATTAACCTTATCTTCACAAGAAGAGTCACTATTTGTGTCTTCTGAAGACACATCATTGTTTGCACATAAACGTTTATTTTTACCAAATATCATGGGTTTGTACTTCTTTTCACCTTCAAAATTATGATCATGCTTCTTGTGTGGACACTTAGATGCAAAGTGACCTATATTTCCACAGTCAAAACACTTGAAGGGAAACTTTCCTTGATACTTGCCTGATCCTTTCTTTAGTCTTCTCACAATTTTTTCTTCAATTTCATCAAGCTCAGATTCCTCATTCTTATCTTATTTAAAATAATCTTCTCTAGTGTTGGATTTATCTTTGCCTATCCTCATTTCATATGCAGTCAAAGTTCCTAGAAGTTGAACAAAAGCCAAATATTTTAGATCATTAATTTATTCTATAGCATAGACCTTTGGGTTGAACCTATCTGGCAAAGATCTCAAAATTTTCTTAACTAAAGACACTTCATCAATTTTCTCACCAAGATATTTCATTGCATTTACTAGTTCTTCAACTCTTAGAAAGTACTTCCCAATAGTTTCATATTCTTTCATCTATATCTGTTCAAGTTTTACTATGTAGGTTTGAAGCTTGGCGTCCTTTTCCTTCTCATTACCTTCATAACTGCTAATGAGTTTGTCCCACATGTCTTTTGTAGTTTCTAAGTGCATAACTTTTACAAATTATGCTTTTGCAAGCCCACTCAGAATAGCATTCATAGCCTTAGCGTTGAAGCTGAATTCTAGCTTGTCATCCTTATTAGCTAGTACAATTGGCTTTACATAACTAGCCTCTACCACATCCCAGACATCTGCACCTAAATCCATTATCTAGGTTCTCATCCTAACTTTCCAGAAGGCAAAGTTTGTTCCATTGAATAGAGGGGCCTTATTGGTTGAAGTTCCTTCATGGCTTGACATGTTTAAGATTATTGGTCTACCTTTAAATAAAAGGAACTGGCTCTGATACCAATTGTTGGACAACTGAGAGGGGGAGTGAATCAGTTGTTATTGTGCTTAAAAAATTATGCCCATTTTAAACTCTTTACAAAACACTCAATGATGATCACAATAATGCATATATTTCATGAATAAGCAATATAATATTCAACAACAATCACACACATGACATATACAGAGACATATATTCCCTGAGGAAACCCATAAAAGGAAACATCTCTTCTTCTTGATATGATAAGTAATCTTTATTTTCTGTACATTTTCATTCTTATGAGCTCCAACTCCTCTTGAGGCTACAAACTCTATTTTATAAGCTGCAACTTGCTGAGAGCACCAACTCTCTGGTTTCTCTAGAACCCACTAGAAGGAATCACCAACTCCCTATTTTCTCTAGCACCCACTAGAAGGAAGAACCAACTCCATAAGTGTTCCAACACCAACTGGATGGAAGCACCAAATTCCAGTCACACAGGCACCAACCTGTATAACAAAGAACAATAGTTCTTCCTTGCACCACCCTTCCACCCTGGTTTTTCTAGTTGCAACCAAATGGAAGCTACAACTCCATGTGTTCAAGTAACCACTTGAAACTCTAAGGAAAACAGTACTCCCTCACACCTCCCTACCACCCTGGAATATAAATATTTTCTTGCTACAACTTTATCACAGTGATACACCATTTACCTATGCCTTACCAGTCTCATCATTGTTCTGCTACACTGCTTTCCTCTTCCTGCATCAGTGTCTCTCTCCTCAAGTCTGTTGCGCTTTCTGTTCTTCTCTCAGATATGCATTTTTGTTCCTTGCTTCTTATGTACTCCAGCTCCTACACACCGCATACTTCTACCTATATGAACCACACTCAACAGCCACGCAATCTCTTCTTTGTTCTACTTTTTATACTCTCTGTGCACCTTGTGCATACTTCATGCCCCGCCTCTACATTATTTTCACTGTATCTCTTCCTCACAACTGCATACCTAACTCATGCATTTTCTTCACTTATCTTTTCTACATGCCTTTGTCACGTCGACTCCTCTACCTGATCATCATCACAACTCTACATCTTCTCTGGTAGTTATGCACAGTGCACTCATCATCAGTGGACGTTATGCTGAGATTCCTTAGCTTCTCTGGCAGCCGAAACTCTTTGTCTTCTCTGTCAGTGATAGCCAGTCAATTATGGCTTATTTGGCTTCTAATTCCCTTCCTTTGCATGACCACCGGTAGTGACCAAGCGCTTATTCAAAAAGGCGCTTCTCGATTTCTGTCTAGTGAGCTCTACCTTCGTTACATGATATGACCTTGGGCTATGAGCTTCATATGACCATGAAATTGTGGGTGCATCCATGGGTGGTTTGAGGGAAACCCTCTTTTCGCCCCGCAATTCATTACAAGCCTCCATGCGTCCTTTCTCCAAAACCATGGTTTCAATTACGGCTCACTCATGAAAAATTAAGGCTCGAGCATGTTCTGGCCCTGCAATGGAGCATGACCATCGATCTCACAATATTGATAGTGCTCTTGAATGGACGGTTCAAATATTTCCTCTCAAGTCTGTGGACCATATCTCTCCTTCCTCCATCAACGGTTGAGGTTTCCTTCGGGATTCGGGCTCTGAAAGTTTCAACTCACAAACCCTGTTTCTCCTGACTGGATATCTTCTGAAATGGAAGATATGCTAACATATATCCTCTTCAATCGACAACTCTATCTTCTTTCCTTTTTCCACGTGCAATTCTTGGTCTCAACGATCAGATAACGTGTGTCCCTCCAAACCAACAGATGAGATTGATTTCACCTTTCGTGATTGAGGAGTTTTGATTCTCAAACTCCGCTTGCTCCCAGATAATTTCACCTGAAGTCCATGATCCAACGACACGTTTCCCTCTCGGATCAATGGTCGAGATCTCCTTTGGGTCTCTAGACTTCAGATATTTCAATTATCAACCTCTTCTTTCTCAGAACGCTTTTGGTCAGAGTCCATATATTTCTGCCACGTGTCCTCCTTGAATCAATGGTCCTCATTCACTTTGGGACTTCGACACTTCGGAAATCTCAAACCTTTCTCCTTCGCATTTTCCCGGAGATGAAAATCTACTGACGTGTGTCCTCTTTAATCCAATGGCTATCCTCCACTATGGGACTTTAGCCTTTGGCAATATCAATTTTTTCTCCTTTGAGTTCTCCCGGAGAAGTTTCGCTCGGATTTCACGATCTGTTGACACATATCCTGCTACACGATCAACGATCGAGAATAAACCTGAAGGGATCTTCAGATCGGACGACTCGTATCCACTTCGGGTCTTCGGCATTCAAGACTTCGAGTCTTTGCATGAGTACTGGTGGTAAAATTCCCAAAGAAAAACTCTTGCAGTGACGTCACTCTTTCGTCACTCAATAACGTTTCATGAGCCAAGCAGTTTCCACGTGTCACTCAAATTTGTGATTTACACGTACCTGAAATGCTGAATCAACTTGACACTTGTCATTTTTTTATTGTGCCATGTGTCCTTGTTGGCGTGGTCTCCCACGTGTCCTTACTGACATGGTCTACCATGTTTCCTTGATGACGTGGTATACCACATGTCCTTGAGGAAGAGATTTGATGACGTATATCTTCCTGATCTAATAGTCAAAGTCTAATCTCCAGATCCGATGGCTGACGAAACTTTGCATTTTGGGGATTTGAAATGTCAAACTTTCAGGAGCGTAACCTCCTCTCATATCTATATCTGAAGTAAATTTTGTTCATTCGATCAGGATCTTGGATCGACGGCTCGATCTTTCTGTGATGCAAATTTTCTATATTATCATGTCCTTCCACTCGAAATTGATCCGATGGTTGATGAAACTTCGCATTCTGTAGATTTCAAATCTCAAACTTTCCTGAGTGTAAACTCCTCTCATCTTTAGACTCGGACTAATCGTTGTTCGTTTATCATGTTCTCAGATCGATGGCTCGATATTTCTGCGCGCTCCTCCTGTCTAGACATTGATCCGACGGCCACTGTCGCTCTTCCTCCTGAGCTTTCTAATATCTCTAACTTAGAAGGTTTTCTAAGTGTTCAAAGGTCTCAACCTTTTCTCCTCTTGCGAGTCCTTCTCTTGGACCTCATCTTCACTTTTGGAGAGCGCAAAGTGTTATCTCTTATGAGCTTTGATCTTTGCATATTGTTCGCTCTTCCTCATGAACTTATGCTTTCCCTATTTTCCATCATTGTTGCTTTCCTTGCTTGTAAACATACCATCGTCATTGTTGTTCTTGCCATCAATGACAAGCACATTCTTCCTATAAACATGCCAACACATGCACCTTCAATCCCCGAAATGTTGTGGGACCTTCGATCTCCCGATCTTGACGGTACCTCTGGATTGACGGTTCATATCTACCCTCTCCAAATCTACGGTCTAGATCTCTTCGTGATTCTGGACTTCAGGTATTTGAAACCTCAACTTTTCTTTATTTTGTACTTCAATCTTCCAGACTTAATGATCTGTTGGCACCTATCCTACTGAATCGATGGCACTGCTTCTACCTCGGATGTTTGACCTCTCAACTCGGATCTATGGTCCTATGACCTCCTTCTCAATAAATGGTTGAGATCCTCCTTCGGGTTGTCATACCTTTCCTCCTCCGCTTTTCTCCGGAGTCCTAGATCTGACGCCACATGTCCACCTTCACATCAACGACTCTCGTCATTTTCGGGACTTCAACCTTGGGCGATTTAAAATCTCAACAACCACAAACATCCAAAGTGAAATCTTTCGAAGTGTTGGATCCTCTGACACCTATCCTCTCTTGATCCAACAATTTTTCAATGGTTGGATAACAAGGTGAATATCCATCCTCCACATGTCCCTTCGTAGATCAATGACCCGCGTTCTTCCTTTTGGATCAATGGACCTTAATCATTTCGGCCTTCAACGCTTCAAAACTTTTCGAAACCTCTTTCCATAAAAAACCTGGAGTGCAATCCTCTGAATTCCATGATCTAGTGACACCTTTCCTCTTCCAGACCGATGGCTATCGTCTGCTTCGACTGTTCAAGCTTCAGTGATTTCAAACCATTCTCCTTCATGTTCTCCCAGAGTGATTTCACCTGGAGTTCACGATCTTTCACCATGTTCCCTCTCTGGATCTGACGGTCTAGATTCTCTTCGGGTCTTAGAGTCTTCGTCTCTCCAGCGCTTCGGGCTTCAAGAGTCTCAAACTCCTATGCACTCATTTCTCCCGGAGTGCTTTCACTCAAAATTGATGGATTTCCACCACGCGTCCTCCTAAATGATCGACAGTCCCTGTAGAAAATCCAGGTCCTATCAGCAAGACTTCTTGGTCTGTCTTTGACCAAGCAAAGTCACTAAGTTTTCTGCTGTCATAAATTGTTTAATTGCTGTTTTATAACAGCCATCTGAAAAGTTTGTTTGCTGATGTGTTATGGTTGTTGTTTCAGTGATTGGGTGCCCTTGCAAGTAGTTTCATGTTAGCTTAATTTTACATATACTTTTCCCAATAAACAACAAC